>JAPYYA010003868.1:0-12384 GCA_028533165.1 Leontopithecus rosalia | reverse complement strand
ATACAACAAGAAGAGCTCACGATCCTAAATATTTATGGACCCAATACAGGAGCACCCAGATATATAAGGCAAGTTCTTAATGACTTATGAAGAGACTTAGACTCCCACACAATAATAGTGGGAGACTTTAACACTCCACTGTCAATATTAGACAGATCAACCAGACAGAAAATTAACAAGGAAACCGAGAACTTGAACTCAGACCTGGAACAAGCAAACCTGATAGACATTGACAGAAGTCTCCACCCCAAATCCACAGAATATACATTCTTCTCAGCACCACATGACACCTACTGTAAAATTAATCATATAATTGGAAGTAAAGCACTCCTCAGCAGATGTCACATTATTTTTAAGAGGCTCCTGGGACCAGCAGAAACAGTGGAATGTGTTTTATTTTAAAAAAATTTCAAAGTTATCAAAGAACAAAAATTTTCCCCTGCCTTATACTAATTATGTGGCTTTACACAAGTAATTCAGCTTCTACTGACCTTATCTGTTACCTTATCTGTATGCAAATGCAGGAACTGTATTATTAAATAATCTTTAAGATCCTTTCAGCTCTCAAGTTTTATTATTCACTTTCAGCTGCCTGGCTCAATGATCTTAGTATTGATATTGATAATTAGCAAGTCACACTTTATTGTAAATGAGTGTCAGGCATGGCATTTATATAGGTAACAAAAATGAGATATTTTATAACAAGCTTTATGCCAGCAAATATATGCTTAGGAATGGACTTAAGAAATGCAAGAAAGAAATAAAGCAAGCCAGTGAATTAGAAGAGAACGAATGTGAATTAGAATGAAAGAGTTAAACAGAAATGTTAGATTTAAACAAAACTGTCATCAAATATCAGAAAACAAAGTATATAGCTAGGAATCATAAAGTACAAGAAGATGAAAGCAGAACACTAGACTGATGAAAATCCCAGGGATAAACTAGGGCTGAAGAGAAGTGTCCTGCTTCTGTTTGCCCTGGTGTCAAAAGCAGTGGCTGAATATCTTGAAAGGACAACTGATGATAAAGTTTCTTACTTCATAATGTCTGCTAGGACATCAATCCCCAACCTTTTTGACACTAGGGACTGGTTTATGGAAGAAAATATTTCCAAGGGCCAGGTTTTGGGATGAAACTTTCTATCTCAGCAGATCATCAGGCATTAGATTCTCATAAGGAGTGTGCAACTTAGCTCTCTTGCATTCTGAGTTCACAGTAGGTTCTCTCCTCTGAGAATCTAATGATGCCACTGATCTGACAGGATGAGTAGCTCAGGATATAGTGCTCACGTGCCCGCCACTCACCTCCTCCCTGGTGGCCCAGTTCCTAACATGATTGCAAACCAGAGAGCCCAGGGGTTGAAGACCCCTGCTCTACATACTTCTTTCACAGCTACAAATTGAAATCTCCTAACTGATACCATTTAGGACAACAAAAAATGCTTTTTAACAACAGTATCTTCCTAGTCTTTTTCCCATGCTCTGAGTTTTTTCTCTAGATTTTTACATAGATCTTTCTATACTAACTTTTAAACTAAAAATCATGAGCCATGTAACTACTTCTATGTATTAAAAAAGATACAACATTCCCCCAAAACAAGATTAAATGCACAACTGAAGTAAGAAATAATTTCTAACTCATCACTGATTTTAGTAAATTAGGCTGTGCCATTTTTGTAATATTGTATTACGACAATGCAGACTCTAAATGCACATTGAGAGGTATAAGTAGACATAATATAAAACCAAAGTACAATCTAGTATAAAGCATTCATTCTTTCATTCACTCATTTATTTATAATTGCATTGAATGAATAAATGTTCTAATTACTGATTACAAATATGGTTATTATACAGTTCTGTCCTCGTTAAATAGGATTGAGTAGAGAACCTAGATGTGAAACAACTAATTACATTGCAACAAATATACACCAGAAAAATAGTGAGGATACAACATTTTCAAGAGGTTTTACAAAGGAGATAACATTTTAGTAATTATTCTTTTAAATCTGGTGGATGGATATGCGAAGAAAGAAATTTTGAGTTTAGAGAGAGCATCTAGGAAGGAGGAATACTAGGTGTCAAGATACTGGGAAAAGACGTTGAACACCATGTTCGTCAAATGGCAAGTAATTAGGTAAAGATTGAGTGCAAGTTTTCTATTGCTGAATTAACTAATTACTACAACTTTAGCACTTAAAAGAACAAAATATTATTTCACAAATTCCTTGCATCATGTATCTGGGACATTTTAGCTCAGAGCTTCAGAAGGCTGAATCTAGGAGTTATTCAATTGTATTCTCATCTAGAGGCTCAACTAAGGAAAGATCTTCTTCTGATCTGCCTTATATTGCTGGCATAATTTAATTGCTTGCTGTTGTAAGACACAGATTTCTATTTTCTTGCTGGCTGTTGGCCAAGGATTACTCTCAGCTGCTAGATAACTGTTCTCATTTCCTTGTCATGTGGTTCATTCATCTTTGAAGCTAGCAACAAAGAATCTCACTCCTGTCAAATTCGTTAGCCTAGTAACTTTCAGTGCTCACCTAGATAGGTCAGTACCACCAAGATAATCTCCATTTTAATTAACTCAAAGTCAAATAATCAGTGATGTAGGTAGAGGAATGATTCCTGACTAGGAATCTCTGTTACACAACAGGGCCAAGTTTTTTTTTGTGGCTTTTGAAACACTTTGTCTACCTGCATGGGGCCTCACCTCACCTACTTCTTTTTTTGAGTAAGCATCCTTTTGGAAGAGGGAAAATTCTTCCTTTGCCATTTGTGAGCCCTTATTGCAAGCTCCAAGTCCTCCAGAGGTTCCTCCTTTATGTCAAAAGGGTAAATAAACGTTGATCTTTTGAACACAAGGGCTGCTGTTTTTGTGAGCATATAAAGGATTTTCATTAGTATCCCTATTGCTTCCTCCTGTAGCAGTGGGATTTCATTGTCTGCTTAAGCATTTGTTCTGCATGATATTCCTGGAGGATGAAAAACCCCAAATACAACTTTTCCTTCATTTCTTTAACCACTTCCATTCCCTTCTCAATAAACATAAACACCTTCAAGGTCATATCCAAAGGGAGGGAAGTCAAGCCCCCTTGCATCAGTTGGCTGAAAAAACAGGCTTCTTGTCTACTTAAGGAATGGGCTTCTGGGAAAAGACATAATCCTTTTGTTGCTAGAATGTTCTGAGTGAGAGTCACTATAAGGTCAAGAAGAAAACAATATAGGCTGGCTCAGGCACAAAAGACAAAAGTCCCATTAGGACAGAGATGAAAGCTGGTCCCAGGACATATTACCATTAGAACAGAGATGGAGACAAGGTCAGGGGTCCCCAGTAAGGCCATTTTATTTCAGAACTCCAAGGATGAATAGGATATCCCCTATTTATTCTGATATCTCCTCTGTTCTCAAGTAGGTAATTATGAAAAGATGGGACCAAGGATAAAGATATGCAGAAAGACTGGTTGATTCCAGAACCCTAAGGACAAATGGGGTGTGCCCTATTCAGTAAAGGATAACAGAAAAATAAGACGGGTTTCCTTCTTTTTCTTTTCTTCCTCCTCTGTTCTCTCTTTGGAGATGGGTAATTATAATTCCATGCTTCAGGGTACACCGCTTGGCTACATCTTCAACAACTGGAAGAAATTTGACCCCAAAACCCTATTATAAAAAGGGCTAATTTTTCTATAATGCATGCTGGGTTGAATATGAGCTCTGGGACCAGGAATCTTGACTAGAAAATGGAAACATGCATTTTAATACAAGCTATCAACTAGATTTGTTTTTTCTCCAGAAAGAAATTGACAGAAATTCCCTATATACAGGACTTCATGGCCTGAAGAGACAACTTTGACCTTTTTCAGGCTTGTAAAATGGACCCAGCAATGATAACTACCATGGTTAGGCAGCCCCTCTGTTTGTCTCAAGAGACCTCCTTTGGGTTTGCCCAAAGCTCAAGCCCTGGTGGAATCAAGAGCATAGCTAAGCACAAAGCACACTGTTCCTTCTATCCCATTATATCCAAGTCTCCGAGCCCCAGAGCCTTCCCCTTTCTATCCAGGGCCATGCTGTGAATACAACCCTCTTAAGTTATACCTTCAAGAGGTTAGTGATCCCAGTGGACCCACTAGGGCCCATTCATTATGCAAAACCTGAGCCAAATTGAAATGGAACTAGGGAAGTTTATGGAAGGCACTGACAAATATATCTAACGGTTCTGTAAACTGGTCTTAACAATTTAACTCATCCGGAGGGATATCTCAGTCATACTAGAGAAAATTCTGTGTAAAGGATAATGTGATTCCATTATGGAGGTGGCTTAACAATTTGCAAATTCAATGCACAGGATTAACCTTGGTGGCTACCCTGTAGGGGGTCAGCACAGTTCCCCAGGTTCTTCCTGTTCTAAACCTTTTTAATAAACTTTTGCTCCTTCTCTGAAACTTGCCTCAGTCTCTCACTCTGCCTTATGCCCAGATAAATTATTTCCTCTGAGGAGGTAATAATGGAATTGTTGCAGACCTGGATGTATTCACCACTATTAACAATATTATACAGATGCATTTTACAAAGATAATTCTGGTTGTAGGCATTGCCACTCTCAGCAGAACCTCCCTTTTGTCTATCAGCAGGTTTCTTAGACCATGAGATAACTCGAAACCTAGAAAATTTTACAGTTGGTTGAGAGATTTGTGCCCTTTTTAAGAAACTTTATATCCTCTAACCATCAAAAAGTTTAAGGTCGGGAGTATGTTTTGATTTGAAGTTTCTTTAATTATACTAACAACCAAGATATCTTCTACATATTAGCAGAATCTCTTAATCTAGTCACAATTCCCTCAAGTCTCTAGCCAAAGTTTTCCAAAGATCATGGGCAAACTTTTGAACCCTTGGTGTAGTATTGTCCAGAAATATTGTTCTATGTTAGGCTCTGTATGTTCCCATTCAAAAGAAAGCAGCTCCTGGGACTCAGTGCTTAGGGATGTGCAGTAAACATCAGCTTTTCAATATAAGGCAGTAAACCAGCAAAATTCTCTGGACAGGTTGGTAAGTAAAGTGTAGGAACTTGGCACCATGAGAGTAGTGTCTTCTACAATTTGACTAATGGTCCTTATGTCCTATAAAAAAATGAAATAATTGGTGGCTCAAGCCTGTAATCCCAGCACTTTGGGAGGCCGAGGCAGGTGGATCATGAGGTCAAGAGATCGAGACCATCCTGGTCAACATGGTGAAACCCTGTCTCTATTAAAAATAGAAAAAATTAGCTGGGCATGGTGGTGCGTGCCTGTAATCCCAGCTACTCAGGAGGCTGAGGCAGGAGAATTGCCTGAACCCGGGAGGCAGAGGTTGTGGTGAGCCGAGATCGTGCCATTGCACTCCAACCTGGGTAACGAGCGAAACTCTGTCTCAAAAAAAAAAAAGAAATGTTTGCTCGTAAAATTCCCATCATTTTGTAATCATCTGGGTAGATATATATATATCTATATAATATATCTATATAATATATATAGAGAGAATATAGATAGATAGATAGATATAGAAAATATATATCTATAGAATATACATAGAAAATATATATAGAGAGAGTATACATATAAAATATATATAGAATATATATATAGAAAAAATATATAGAGAGTATATATATATATATATATTCTAAGTTGAAAAGGTGAATGCACATCTAAGAATTCAGGGGGCCAATCTTGGCAATCAAGTTTTGTAGGAACTTGTCTTAGCAGGAATTACCCTGTCTGTTAAGGAGCATTCCCCGGGCTGAATTGGGTACCCTGTGCATATGTGGAGGTATGTGGAAGGGATGCCATTTCTGACTGTTAACTGATACGTAAGAAGTCTGGGGTGGGGAGGTACAAAACTGAGCCAGTGCCTTCAGGAGAATCATTGCACCCTTCCTGGTCACTTTTTTTTTTTTTGAGACGGAGTTTCACTCTTTTCACCCAGGCTGGAGTGCAATGGCGTGTTCTCGGCTCACCGCAACTTCCGCCTCCTGGGTTCAGGCAATTCTCCTGCCTCAGCCTCCTGAGTAGCTGGGATTACAGGCTTGAGCCACCGCGCCCGGCCTCCTGGTCACTTTTAATAGCACCGCTGGCATAGCATGGAGGCACCGTAGAGGACAGCAAATGAGGAAAGATAATATTGTCATCTGATTTGTATTCAAAAAAGATAACTTTTCTCTGTGGATTCTCCCCTTTGAACCATAAGAATATACATCTCTTTTGCAAATTCTTATTTTACTATAAGGTATTTTGGTATAATAATTCTTACGTTTGTATAAAATATTGTACATAGGAATCTCAGCCCATTTCTTTTATATTTTACAGAACAGTTCTAATTGGAGAATAGTATTCTAGTTTAGGGTCCCAATCTTAGGCCAGTTTTCTTCTTCTTCCAACAAATATCAAGGTCAAGCAGTATTACAAAAGAAAATCATCCCAGCCAAGGCAACGTGGTGAGATCTAGTCTGTACAAAAAAATTGTTTTAAAAAATTTGTTGGTGTGGCAATGTGTGCCTGTACTCTCAGCTACCCAGCAGGCTGAGGCAGGAGGATCACTTGATTCTAGGAGGTTGAAGCTGTACAGAACTGTGTTTGCAACACTGCAGTCTAGCCATGGCTACAGAGAAAGATCATGTCTCAATTAAAAAAAAAAAGAAAAAGAAAATCCTTTTCTTTTTTGTTCATGATTTATAACTAAATATTGCCCAATTTTGAAGAGTGCATACCAAAGCTCTCAAGTAGGATATGCAATTAAGGTTCCTGATTTTTTATGGAGATTTATCTGAGTTGCCCAGAGAAAGTACCTGCACTAGGGTGTGGTGCTTAGAGGAGGTTCCTTTCCAGAGAATCAGCAATGGGCCAGATGTTCCCCTTTAGTTGTTTCAAAGGATCCTAAACATCAGATGGTGTTGAGTTTCTAAAAATATTGGAGTAATCAAGCCCTTTATAGGCACCTTTAGATGAGCTGTGGAAGTTCCCTCTCACCTGGGAATGGAGTATGTTCCAGTGGAATTTTTTACAAGATCACTTTATGTTGTAGATCAGTATAACTTTAACACCTCTACCTGGCTCCTGGTTATCTGGGGACACACTAAAACAGTCAGAGCAAGTAATGTTTTTTACCTTTGGAGGTCAAGGACTCATAAATACCTAATGAGGTGTTGTTGCAACCATCAAAGATTTTAACCACCCTTAGACAAAGTGGATATGCAAACCAACAACAGGGATACAAAGGCAAACAAAAACTAAAAGGACACCAAATTGAGTACCCAAGTAGTTACAGCTTATTAGTTTTGTCTTTTTTCTTTGGGACTCTAATCCAAAAGCCATGACTCCAATAGGACTAGGATCTCCCTAGGGTGATACTCACACCCACAATCCTAGACCAAAGACAGTTTAAGCTATAAGCATATATTAATGAGGTATTCACCCCAAAAGACATCTGATTCAGAAGGAATTTCTTTCCTCATAAAAAAAATTAGCTTTCAAGAAGCCTGAAACCCCATGGCAGAGAACAGAGACCTCCAAGCTGAGCCTCTAGACAAACTGCTCTAGTTGGTGCCACTCAGTGACAGTGAAGAAGCTCCAGTACCTGACAAGGAGCTACAGTGCCTGGGAAGGCACTGACCTCATGTTCTGTATCAGGGTTTGTTAATGAATAAATGGATTTCTTGCCCAATGCACACACAGAAGCAAATACTATGTAGCACTGCCTTTAAAAAAATAGGCTTTATTGCAAAACCAGCCAACACAGACACAAAAGTGACTCAAATCTTTATCCCAGACTTGGGGTCTGGGGCATATTTATGTGTTTGAATGACAAAGGAAGGGATTTATGAATGTCGATTTGGTAGAGTCTGGGTGGAGATCTTTAAATTTGATCATTTATGAAAAGGTATGTTGAGGTGGAATTTAGCTCCTGATCTTCCAAGCTAAGAGAGCCCTGACTTCTGAAAGAGTTCCAGTGTTCAGATTGCAGTCCTGTCCTGGTCTTCTTAGTTACAAGGGGAGGATTCATTGTTTCCTGGTGGTGTTAAAGGTAAAAACATTTCCTATTGCAAATGCCTAGCTTACATGACTTGCAGGTTTTGTCTCTGTTATGTCTAAAAGGTAACTCCACATTTTGTTTTCAATAGAGTAGATCCACTTTGGGCTGGTCCCATAGTTGCACACTGAATTACTCACTATTTTGGAAATTATGTCAGTAAGGGCAATACTGCTCATGAGGGTTTATTTGCCAATTCAACACTGTTGGGGCCAAGGGAACACTGACCCTTTGCCTGCTGAAGATTTGCTAAAAATTACTGACAAGTGACAGATTAATTGGAGAGAAAGCAAACAAATTCATTTGATCATAATATTTTGTGACTTGAGAGCCTTTAGAATGAAGACCCAACCCCAAATGGGTGTAGAAACATATATAACATCTTGAGGTTACAGAAAGAATGGGGGCTTGGATCCTGCCAACAGAGGTTATGGGAGTGAGGAGAAGAGGTTATCTGTTGAGGGGCAATTAATGATTGCTAGGGAGAATGAACAGATCTGGAGAGCAGAGATTAACTTATACATTTTTCTCTTTGGAATTTGAATGTGTCTGAGAGATAGACATTATTATTATAAAAAGGTCTGTTCAGGTGTGACTACCTCTTGGTCTTTTTTTGCAGTAGATTATAAGATAACAGGGAGGAGAAAAACAACTATTCTCCTTGTTGGATCCTATGCTGGAGAGAGAGGGAGATTGCGATTTGCTGTTGAATTAGAGAGGCCTTGAGAATTCTTTTTAAGTTCAACATATACAAAAGTTTATGCTTTAGGTTATTGGTTTCTGATCCCCAACACCACCTTTGTAACAGTCTAGTTCATTTATTGTAATTAATCATTGTGCCTTCAACTGTAGTTGTTTCTTAGCACTTACTGTAAATAATATCATTTTATTATAAGTTTATTTTTGTTTGAGAAATAAAAATGAAATTCTAAGTCCCTCAATCAACTGGAGTGACCTTCAAGCTTACTCTGATCAATTCCCCAGAGTAACTTTAAAAACTTAAGTTCTTGACCTTGGATATGGCCATGATGAGATGGAAAGTCAAATACCCCTTATTATAGCTCCTCACTCAGTAACCCTTATTACCATCCCTTTCAGAAAACTTCACCATTGATATAAACAAATCAACTGATACTGACCCTCCTTTATTGCTTCATAAAGACTACCAACCAAGGAGTGGTTTTGGCTAGTCAATAGATAATACACGAGGTTATGCGAAAATAATGCACAGATAATCCTTACTGTCTTTTGCTTTACCTTTTGACGTCAGACAGCCAAAAACTCCACCCTCAGATCAGATCAGGACCAAAAATTCCACCTGCAGTCCATGCTGTCCATGAAGTCCATGAAGGAGCATGAAGCTCAACTGCATATGTGCTCATTTCTCTTGTCATAAATATTTATGACTCCTTCCATAGCTTATTGAATATGTATATTTAGACACCCTGCTTAGCATAAATTCCATTTCCTATTGACCCTTGCCTTGAAGTGTCTATTGTTGGCCTCTGGCCAGAGGCTACACTTCCAAGACTGTGAGAATAGCCATCTGCAGACTTTTATGAGAAATAAAGCTCTTCTTTCCAAATTTATGAACATCATGATTCTTCACTTGATATGCATTTTCGTTATGTAACTGTTAGTACTTTAGTATTTTAAAATCATTTTGTGTGTCATATTATCTATAAAATTTACTTTAGAAAAGTGAAATGGATATTACAAAAAACTTTTAAAAATAGAGCTTGAATATGATAAGATCAAGAATCAGTGTTCCTTCAGTAATTTATCAATGGTAAAGGTTTAATCTGAAAAAATAATTACATGAATGCAACAGAGGGAATTTGAGTTAAATGTATTGAGCCAGTACACCTTACTGATTTTTAAATTGAGTGTTGCTATGGTTCGAATGTCCTCTCCCAAACTTATTTTGAAATTTAATTGCAATTATAACCTTATGAAGAGCTGGGACTATTAAAGTTAAGAAATGATTAGGCTATGAGATATCTGCCCTTCTAAGTAGATTAATGCCATTACCATGGAATAGGATTTGCTATGAAAGGAGGATTTGTTACCATTTTTTTCTCTGTCTTTTCCTGTTTGTCCCCTGCCATGTGATGCCTTTTCCCACATTACAGGGCAGTAAGAAGACCTGTTCCCAGGTGCTCTGTCCCTCAGTCTTGAACTTCCAGACCTCAGAACTGAAAGGATGTATACATCTATTATTTATATTTACGCAGTGTCCAGTATTTTGTTATTGCAGCATGAAATGGACTAAGACAAATAGTGAAAGATTATAAGGAATATTGTTGAAACCCACCATATATTCCTGTGGCCTGAAAATTCACGTTAGACCTCTATAGACATTTCATATACACTCAAGAACTACTCTGTCAGACTCTGCCTGAGAAATTTCTCAAGGTTATGAGAAAAAAAATCCAAAAATATTAGCAGTTAAATGAAATTGAATGAATATATACTTAAACTTTCTCACTCTTCAGTGGGATAATACTGAAATACATTGTACCCAGTTCCTCAGATCATTCCCAGTTTCCCACAGTGGTAACTTGCTTCCAAACCGTATTCCTGCCTCATTACCAAATTCTCTCTGGGATTACTTCCAAATAAAATATTTCCATCCAAATATTTTTCTCTGATCTGTTTTGACTGGAAGTGAAGAAATCCAAGCTAAGGCACAGAAAAGCAGTATATAAAGAACTTCAAAATATTTTTATTATTGTTCTTTTGCCTGGAAAATATTTCCTTTGGATATATACATGGTGTATCCCATCTTCTCCTCAAGCCTTTGCTCAAATATTTTCTTCAGTGTGTGTTTCCCTGACTGTCCTATATCGAATGATGGCATCCACCCACAACAAGCACTCCTTATCATCCTTTAATAGTTTAAGTTTTCTGAAGAACAAATTAGCATATTATTTAAGATAAAAGTGTATTTTAGGACATCTTTCTTGGGAGAGATGTCCAGGCAGGGACTGAGACGTAGAAGGCATAGCTATAGGATTGTGTAGGAAGATAAGCAAAGTATTAGTGATTTCTAAGATATAACGATTCCATATTAGAAAAGATTTTAAGTAATGAAACAATGAAAAACATAATTTACATATCAATATCTCTTCAGGAAAGAAAAAATAAGTACTTACATAAGCATTTTAATATTAGTCAATATAAGTTGATATCACAACCTAAACTTCTGATTTCCAATTCATGCTTCTGTTTGAAAATACATCTTGCTTCTCTGTAGTCTTAGTTACTCAAACAAAAAACTTCACTTAATTTCTGTCACCATGGAATAAATTTAGAGTATCATTAGCATCAGCTTATTTAACTACAAAAACTCTTTTTTATTTCTTACAGCTAAAATAAATTTTCAACAACTGTTGCCATTAAAGGTATGATACCTTCGATACTTATTCATTTTTAAGACCTCCTCCTAATTGCTTTTGAAGATAAACCTGCTGTGACTAGCCTTCCTTTCATGCCTCCTTTTAGAATATCAAAATATAATTCTCTATAGATGTTTTTAGTTCAGATATGGACATTGAATAAAAACTGGCTCTTGATTGTAGTTCAGAAGATTAAAGTCATCAATAAATGTAAGCATTAAGCCTTATAAAATAAACTTATAGCTAAATTTCCAGAGTTTCTGGTGAATTAAAGATAATTTTGAAAGAATTTTTTAGTATAAACTATGAATACTGATAAAAATGTTTAGACATTAGTCCAAAAGTATCCAAAATTTTAAAACATACTAAATCAAATAGAGGGCAGTGGATTTTTCTGAAATAGACATCCACATATGTATAGATTTTTATACACCCAGGATTTTCTCTCTATATATGCATATGTGTGTTGGTGTACACACACATATATATATATATATATATACATATATATATATATATGGAGATAGATACATACACACATACACATATGCACACACTATGTATGTATGTGTACAAATATACACACATACAGATATCTATGTGCATATATACACATGTATACATACAGATATACATTAAGAGAGAGTGCAAGAGAGGTGTGTGTGTATGTGTGTATATATGTATGTATACACATATACACTTATATATATACACATATACACACCTCTTGCACTCTCATGTGAGATATGTGTATATATGTGTGTGTCTATATATGTGAATGTGTATATGTATGTATACACATATGTGTGTATATATGTATATATGTATATGCATATATATGTGTGTATATATATACATATATACATATATATGTATATATATGTATGTGTATATATATGTATACATATATATATACATACATA
>JAPYYA010003867.1:0-12385 GCA_028533165.1 Leontopithecus rosalia | reverse complement strand
CCAGCACTTTGGGAGGCCGAGGCGGGTGGATCACGAGGTCAAGAGATCAAGACCATCCTGGTCAACATTGTGAAACCCCGTCTCTACTAAAGATACAAAAAATTAGCTGGGCATGGTGGCGCGTGCCTGTAATCCCAGCTACTCAGGAGGCTGAGGCAGGAGAATTGCCTGAACCCAGGAGGCGGAGGTTGCGGTGAGCTGAGATCGCGCCATCGCACTCCAGCCTGGGTAACAAGAGCGAAACTCCCTCTCAAAAAAAAAAAAAAAAAGTATATTTAGAAAATTAATCATCAAACATGTAAGTATCTTTTATGTACTTGCCACTATGCCAGAGAACCAGGGGTGAATCAGGTATGGCCCTTGCCCTCAAGAGCACAGTCTCATGGCAAGACACATACATTTTTCTCTATGTTTTTAAAGTATTTTGCTTTGAACATGGATTACTTTTGTTATCAGAAAAGGAGCGTGTTAGGAGAAAGATAAATACCATGATATTGACAAGTAGTGGCATCAAGTGAAATAAGCCAGTCTCAAAAAGACAAATACTGTATGATTCCATGTATATGAAGTATCTGAAGAATTCAGATTCATAGAAACAGTAGAATGGTGGTTGCTAGGGGTTGGGGAGGTGGGGAAATGAGGAGTTGTTTAATGGGTGTAGTTTCAGCTTGGCAAGGTAAAAAAGCTCTGGAGATTGCTTGCAGGGCAGTGTGCATATACTTAATGTTACTGAACTGTATCCACTTAAAAATGTTTAAGATGGCACATTTTATGTTATGTGTATTTTACCACAGTGAAGAAGACTGTAGGACAAATCTGCATTGCATGGTTGACTCTAGTACCCTGTTGCATTAGAAGAAAATATCTCATTAATCCAGGGTTAGGGTTTTGCTGAGTCACTGTAGAATAAGAATAAGGGATACTATTGAGGGTAAGCTCCATGAGTAATTAGTTCTGGTGGAGGGGATGGGTAAGCAAGGAATAATAGGTTAGGAAAAGGTCTTAAAGAACAGGTATATTGGGAAAAGCCAAAGAGATAGGAGATTTTGATTAGACTAGGAAATAGAGGTTTGTGTGTATTCTGTGGAAGTGATACTTATCTACATTCATTATGAATGGAAATTTCCTGTTGGATGGGAAGCCTCTTAACGGTTGGTTCAAATTTTTTAATTTGTACTTCGTATTAATTTAGGAAATGAGGATAAATTTCATTGAACGCCTAGAATGTGCTCTGGGAAGAATGAATCCAGAAGTGGAGGCTGCATTCAATGAGCTGAGATCACCTAGAATGTGCTCAATGAAATTATCAGTTAAAGAATGCTTATATTTATATTTGGAAGTAGCATCCCTTACGGAAAATGCCTTTTGCTTTTTCTTTTCCTTCTGTGCTACGCATTTCTGAGGTGTCATTCTAAGCCACTCATTTCTGAGGTGTTTGTCGAGTAGTGGACAGAATTCATATGGTTCATTCCTATACCCTTTTTGTTGTCTAAGGAGAATTGATATTCCACTGAGATTTGGAGATAAAATTATAGATATTGACTTCACCCTTATAGATTCTGTTTTAATTGCTTTTGGGTAGAATGCAGTCATTTCTACTTTTAATAAGCTTTTCAGATGATTCTGATATATACCAAAATTGCATGACTGCTATTTGAGAGATATCAATTTTATCCTTCTAAGGTTAGAATTATCTTGCTGTATTTCTCTTTGCTATATAACATTTCTGTGACCTACTGTTTTTAGATGTTATTGAAATTTGGAGTATTGAAAAATAAATTTTGGGATTTATTTTTACTTTTGCTAAGAAAACTTATGTAAGCAAGATATTAGTATATATTTTTTTCTTAAAAACAAAAGCAGTGGTGTGGGCTATTTCATAATGTGTTTGATGACAAGACGGCAGTAGCATCTCTTTAAAAATGTAGATTCATTTCCTCCACATGGAGAAAATTCTGTTTAGTCAATTAAGACCACATAATTTAGAAGAAAAAGTTTAATTATAAAAAGGATGCCGTAGGCTGGGAGTGGTGGCTCATGCCTGTAATCCCAGCAGTTTGGGAGGCTGAGGCAGGCGGATCACCTGAGGTCAGGAGTTCAAGACCAGCTGGACCAACATGGAGAAATCCCATCTCTACTAAAAATACAAAAAATTAGCCAAGTGTGTTGGTGGGCACCTGTAATCATAGCTACTTGAGAGGCTGAGGGAGGAGCATTACTTAAATCCAGGAAGTGGAGGCTGCATTCAGTGAGCTGAGATCACGCCACTGGACTCCAACCTGGGTAATAGAGCGAGACTCTGTTTCAAAAACAAACAAAAAACCTGCTGTAATTTAAGACTGGGAAGACACAACATACTTCTTCAGATTTTGTAAAATGCTTTTCTTTGAAAAATTATGGCAGTGTTCAACCAAATTATTTAATAAACAAGATTTAGAAAACGATTGCGAGTTTATATTATTATTTTGATTTTAAAAGTACATAGAAGGAGCTAAATGAGCTTAGCATGTGTGGTTATTTAAAAGAAGCTTCAAGAAGTTTTGAAATGTCAATTAATTTTTTCCAGTCCTGCCAATAGCATTTGCTTTGCTTTACTTAGATGCTTACCAGAGTCTGCTTTTATTTCAGAACGCTTAGAATTAAAAAACTTATTTTTGTCTTTGTTGCGTATTTTATTATGAAACAAAAAGTAGAAAGAAAAAAGTGAAATGAATGGTGCTAATGTATTTTATTATCATTTCAAAATGCTATCAAATCAAAATTATTTCAACCTGTAATTCATAGAAAAATTACTTTTATTTTATACTAAATCTTTGAAGTCTCATATATTTTATTTAAATAAGTTTTTAGGTAACAGGTGGTGTTTGGTTACATTAATTAAGTACTTTAGTGGTGATTTCTGAGTTTTTGGTGCATCCATCGCCTGAGCAGTATGCATTGTACCCAATGTGTCGTCTTATCCCTCACCCCACTCCCACGCTTTCCCCTGAGTCCCTGAAGTTCATTGTATCATTCTGATGGCTTTGCATCCTCCTAGCTTAGCTCCCACTTATGAGTGAGAACATACGATGTTTAGTTTTCCATTCCTGAGTTACTTCACTTAGAATAATAATCTCCAATTCCATCCAACTTGCTGTGAATGCCATTATTTCATTCCTTTTTATGCCATGTATCATTCCATGGTGTGTGTGTGTGTGTGTGTGTGTGTGTGTGTGTGTGTGTGTGTATTCCGTGTGTATATATATGTAGTGTTCCATGGTGTGTGTGTATAATGTATATTCTGTGTGTATATATGTAGTATTCCATGGTGCATGTGTGGAACACACACACACACACACACACACACACACACACACTACATTTTCTTCATTGATTGATGGGCTTTGGGGCTGGTTCCATATTTTTGTATTGGAAATTGTGCTGCTATAAATGTATGTGCAAGTATATTTTTTATATGATGACTTTTCCTCTGGGTAGATACCGAGGAGTGGGATTGCTAGATCAAATGGTAGTTCTACTTTTGGTTCTTTAAGGATTCTCCACACTGTTTTCCATAGTGGTTGATATGGTTTGGCTGTGTCCCCACCCAAATCATCTTGAATTGTAGTTCCCATAAGCCTCATGTATTGTGGGAGGGACCCAGTGGGAGGTAGTCTAATCATGTGGGAGGTTATCCTTATGCTGTTCTCATGATAGTGAGTTCTCATGAGATCTGATGGTTTTATAAGGGGCTTTTCCCCCTTTTGCTGGGCACTGCTTGCTGCTGTCATATGAGGAAGGGTGTGTTTGCTTCCCCTTCCACCATGATTGTAAGTTTCCTGAGGCCTCCCAAGCCCTGTGGAACTGTGAGTCAATTAAACCTCTTTTTTCTAAATTACCTTGTCTCAGGCAGTTCTTTATAGCATTGTGAGAATAGACGAATACAGTGGCTGTACTAGTTTACATTCCCACCAGCAGTGTAAAAGTGTTCCCTTTTCATCACATCCATGCCAACATTTATTATTTTTTTGATTATGGCCATTCTTTCAGGAATAAGTTGATACCGCATTGTGGTTTTGCTTTGCATTTCCCTGATCATTAGTGATGTTGAGCATTTTTTCATATGTGTTTTGGCCATTTGTATATCTTCTTTTGGGAATTACATATTTATGTCCTTAGCCCACTTCTTGATGGGATTGTTTTTTCCTGCTGATTTAAGTGTCCTGTAGATTCTGGATATTAGTCCTTTGTCAGATGCATAGATTGTGAAGATTTTCTCCCACTCTGTGGGTTTTCTGTTTACTCTGCTGATTGTTTCTTTTGCTGTGCAGAACATTCTTAGTTAATTAAGTCCAACCTATTGATCTTTGTTTTTGTTGCATTTGCTTTTGGGTCCTTGGTCATGAAGTCTTCGCCTAAGCCAATGTCTAGATGGGTTTTTCTAATGTTACCTTCTAGAATTTTTATGGTTTCAGGTCTTAAAGTTCTTGATCCACCTTGAGTTGATTTTTGTATAAGGTGAGAGAATAAGTTCAGTTTCATTCTTCTACATGTGGCTTGCCAATTATCCCAGCACTATTTGTTGAACCAGGTGTCTTTTCCCCATTTTGTGTTTTTGTTGAAGATCAGTTGACTGTAAGTATTTGGCTTTACTTCTGGGTTCTCTATTGTGTTTCATTGTTCTATGTGCCTATTTTTATACCAGTACTATGCTGTTTTGGTGACTATGGCCTTATACTGTAGTCTGAGGTTAGGTAATGTGATGCCCCTAGATTTCTTCTTTTTGTTTAGTCTTACTTTGACTATGCAGGCTCTTTTTTGGTTTCATAAGAATTTTAGGATTTTCTTTGCTATTTCTGTGAAGAATGATGGTAGTATTTTAACGGGAATTACACTGAATTTTTAGATTACTTTTGGCAGTGTGGTCATTTTCACAATATTGATTCTACCCATCCATGAGCATGGGATGTGTTTCCATTTGTTTGTGTCATCTGGATTTCTTTCAGCAGTGTTGTGTGGCTTTCCTTGTAGAGGTCTTTCATCTCCTTGGTTAGATATATTCCCAAGCAGATTTTTTCATCTGTTGTAAAAGAGGTTGAGTTCTTGATTTGATTCTCAGTCTGATTACTGTTGATGTATAGCAGAGCTACTGATTTGTGTACATTAGTTTTGTATCCTGAAACGTTGCTGACTTCGTTTATCAGTTCTAGAAGCTTTTAGGAGGAGTCTTTTGGGTTTTGTAGGTATACAATCATATCATCAGCAAAAGCAACAGTTTGACTTCTTCTTTACCAATTTGGGTGCCCTTTATTTCTTTCTCTTGACTGATTGCTCTGGCTAAAACTGATGGTACTATGTTGAATAGAAGTTGTGGGAGTGGGCATACTTGTCTTGTTCCAATTCTCAGGGAGAATGGTTCAACTTTTTCCCATTCAGTATTATGTTGGCTGTGGGTTTGTCATAGATGGCTTTTATTATCTTAAGGTATGTTCCTTCTGTACTGATTTTTCTGAGCATTTTAACCATATAGGGATGCTGGATTTTGTTCAGTGCCTTTTCTGTCTCTGTTGAGATGATCATGTGATTTTTGTTTTTAATTGTTTATGTGGTATATCACATGTTTTGACATGTATATGTTAAACCATCCCTGCATCCCTGGTATGAAATCCACTCAATCCTGGTGGATTATCTTTTTTATATACTGTTGGATTTGGTTAGCTGGTATTTTGTTAAGGGTTTTTGCATCTATATTCATCAGGGATTTTGGCCTGTCGTTTTTTTTCTTTTCTTTTTTTTTTGTTATGTCCTCTCCCGGTTTTGATATCAGGGTGATCCTGGCTTCATAGATTGATTTTGGAGTGATTCCCTCTTTATCTTGTGGAATGGTGTCAATAGAATTGGCACCAATTCTTTTTTGAATGTCTGATAGACTTCAGCTCTGAGTCCATCTGGTCTTGGACTTTTGGTAATTTTTATTTTTATTTTATTTTATTTTATTTTATTTTATTTTGTTTTGAGATGGAGTCCCGCTCTGTTGCCAGGCGGGAGTGCAAATGGCATAATTTCAGCTCTCACTACAACCTCCATCTCCTGGGTTCAAGCAATTCTCCTAACTCAGCCTCCTGAGTAGCTGGGACTACAGGTGCTTGCCATCACACTCAGCTAATTTTTGTATTTTTAGTAGAGACGGGGTTTCATCATGTTGGCCAGGATGTTTTTGATCTCTTGACCTCGTGATCCGCCTGCCTTGGCCTCCCAAAGTGCTGGGATTACAGGCATGAGCCACCGTGCCTGGCCAATTTTTAAAATTACAGTTTCAATCTCACTGCTTGTTATTGGTCTTTTCAGATTTTCTATATTTTTCTGGTTTATTCTAGGAGGATTGTGTATTTCCAGGAATTTATTCATCTCCTCTAGATTTTCTAGTTTATGTGCATAAAGGTGTGCATGGTAACCTTGAATGATCTTTGTGCTTATGTAGTATTGGTCATAATATTTCCTATTTCATTTCTAATTGAGCTTATTTGGATCTTCTCTTAATTAATCTCACTAGTCAAGAATTAATTCTTGATTAATTTCACTAATAGTCTATCAATTTTATTTATCTTTTCAAAGAACCAGCTTTTTTTCTTTTTGTCTTTTGTATTGTTTTTGTTTCAATTTCATTTAATTCTGCTGTGATCTTTGTTATTTCCTTTCTTTTGCAGGATTTGGGTTTGGTTTGTTCTTGTTTCTTTAGTTCCTTGAGGTATGACCTTAGATTGTCGGGGCTCTTTCAGACTTTTTGATGTAGGCATTTAAGGCTGTAAGCTTTGCTCTCAGCACTGCCTTTGCTGTATCCCAGAGGTTTTGATGGGTTTTATCACTATTACTCAGTTCAAAGAATTTTTAAATTTCCATCTTGATTTCATTGTTGACCCAGTGATCATTCAGGAGCCGGTTATTTAATTTCCATATATTTGCGTGGTTTTGAGGGTTCCTTTTGGAGTTGATTTCCAATGTTATTCTACTGTGGTCTGATAGAGTACTTGATATAATTTCAATTTTATAAAATTGATTGAGACTTGTTTTGGGGCCTGTCATATGGTCTGTCTTGGAAAATGTTTCATGTACTGGTGTATAGAATGTATATTCTGCAGTTATTGGGTAGAATGTTCTCTAACTATCTGTTAAGTCTATTTGTTTTAAGGTATAGTTTAAGTACCTTGATTCTTCATTGGCTTTCTGTCTTGATGACCTGTCTAGTGTTGTCAGTGCAGTGTTGAAGTCCTCACCATTAATGAATTGCTGTCTATCTCATGTTTTAGGTTTAGTAGTAATTGTTTTATAAATTTGGGAGTTCCAATGTTAGGTGCATATATATTTAGTATTATGATATTCTCATGTTGTATACAAGTCCTTATATTATTATATGATTTCCGTCTTTGTCTTTTGTAACTGCTGTTGCTTTAAAGTTGGTTTTGTCTGATATATGAATAGCTACTACTGCATGTTTGGTGTCCATTTGCGTGGAATATCTTTTTCCACCCCTTTACTTTACCTTTATGTGAGTCCTTTTGTGTTAAGTGAATCTCTTCAAGACAGCAGATACTTGGTTGGTGAAGTCTTACTGCCATTCTGTATCTTTTAAGTGGAGAATTTGGGCCATTTACATTCAATATTATTGAGATGTGAGGTACTTTTCTATTCATCATGCTCTCTCTTGCCTGAATACCTTTTCTGTTTTGTTTTTGTTTGTTTGTTTTATTTAGATGGAGTCTCACACTGTCACCTGGTCTGGAGTGCAGTGGTGTGATCTTGGCTCACTGCAACCTCTGCCTTCTAGGTTCCAATGGTTCTCTTGCCTCAGCCTCCTGAGTAGCTGGGATCACAGGCACCTGCCACCACACCCAGCTAATTTTTTGTATTTTTAGTAGAGACAGGATTTCACCATGTTGGCCGGGCTGGTATTCAACTCTTGACCTCATGACTCACCCGCCTTGGCCTCCCAAAGTGTAGGGATTACAGGCGTGAGCCACAGCACCTGGCCATCTTGTTTTTTTAAAAAAGTTATTGTATTTTTATTTTATAGGTTCTGTGAGATTTATGCTTTAAGGAGGTTCTAGTTTGGTGCAGAGGATTTCTTTCAAGAGCAAGAACTCTTTTTAGTACTTCTCGTGCTGTCTTGGTGGTGGCGAGTTCTCAGCATTTGTTTGAGAAAGACTGTATCTTCCCTTATTTATGAAGCATAGTTTGCTGGATATAAAATTCTTGCTGATAATTGTTTTGTTTAAGGAGGCTGATGATAGGGTCCCAGTCCCTTCTAGCTTGAAGGGTTTTGGCTGAGAAATCTGCTGTTAATCTGATAGGTTTTCTTCATACTTTACCTGGTGCTTTTGCCTTACAGCTCTTAGGATTCTTTTTTCATCTTGACTGATGACTGTGTGCCTAGGTGGTGATCTTTTTGTGATAAATTTCCCAGGTGTTCTTTGGGCTTCTTGTATTTGGATGTCTAGGTCTCTAGCAATGCCAGGGAAGTTTTCTGGATTAGTCTCTCAAATATGTTTTTGAAAGTTTTAGATTTCTCTTCTTCCCCGGGAACGCCAATTATTCTTAGGTTTGGTTGTTTGTCATAATCCCAAACTTCTTGAGAATTTTGTTCATTAAAAAAATTTTTTCTCTTGTCTTTGTTGGATTGGGTTAATTCGAAAACCTTATCTTCAAGCTCCAAAGTTCTTTCTTCTCTTGTTTGAATCTATTGCTAAGAGTTTTCAGTAAATTTTGCATTTCTCTAAGAGTGTCCCGTATTTCCAGAAGTTGTGATTGTTTTCATTTATGCTGTCTATTTCGCTGGAGATTTTTCCCTTCATATCTTGTATCATTCTTTTGATTAGCTTAAGTTGGACTCTACCTTTCTCTGGTGCCTCATTGATTAGCTTAGTTATCAACCTTCTGAATTCTTTTTCTGGCAATTAAGGAATTTCTTCTTGGTTTGAATTCATTGCTGTTGAGCTACTGTGATTTTTTTTTTGGGGGGGGGTTGTTAAAGAACACTGATCATATTACCAGAATTGTTTTTCTGGTTCCTTCTCATTTGGATTATGGCAGAAAGAAGATCTGGGGCTCAAGGGCTGCTGTTCAGATTCTTTCATCACATGGGATAGTCCCTTGATATAGTTCTCTCCCCCTTCCCTATAGTTGTGGCTTCCTGAGAGTTGAACTGCAGTGATTGTTATTTCTTTTCTGGATCTAGCTACCCAGTGGAGGTACTGGGCTCTGGGCTGGTACAGGGGGGTGTCTGCACAGAGTCTTATGGTATGATCTATCTTCAGGTCTCTCACCAGCACTTGCCCCAGTGGAGGTGGCAAGGGAGTGAAATAGGCTCTTTGAAGTTCCTTCGTTGTAGTTTTGCTTATTGCACACGTTTTTTGTTGGTTGGCCTCTTGCCAGGAGGTGGCACTTTGAAGAGAGCATCAGCTGTGGTAGTATAGGGAGGATCAGGTTGTGGGTGGGGCCCTAGAGCTCCCAGGAGATTCTGTTCTTTGTCTTCAGTTACCAGGGCGGTTAGAGAAAGACCATCAGATGGGATCAGGGTTGGGGGTGTCAGAGCTTTGACTTTCTGTGGGTGGGGCTTGCTGCAGCTGCTCTGAGGGGTGGGGGTGTGGTTCTCAGGCCAGTGGAGTTATGTTCCCAGGGGGATTATGGCTGCCTCTGCTGCGTCATGCAGGCCAACAGGAAGTTGGGGTAAAGCAGGCAGTTACAGCCATTATCCAGCTCCCATGTAGCCCAAAAGGCTGGTCTCACTCCTACCATGCCCCTCCAACAGCATGGAGTTTATTTCCAGGCAGTGGGTGAGCAGGGTTGAGAACTTGCCCCAGGCTACCAGCCTCTTGGCTGAGAAACTAAACAGAGCTTTCAGTTTTGGGGCCTCTCCACCTGCTGTGGCTTCTATGCTGTGTCTGCACTCCTGATTCATCCCTTCTCCCAAGTTCTGTCCAGGAAATTTTGAGTTCTGTTGAAACTGTTACATAGTTCGGCTGGGAGTTTCCTTCTCCATGTGGTCTTTTCCCAGTTCCTCTGGTAGCCCTCCCCAAGGACCTCTGTGAGACAAAGTTAGAAATGGCCTTCCTGGGGACCAAGAGCCCACAGGGGTCTTCCTGCTGCTGCTTCTACTCCTTTATTTCACTTGGTTCTCTAAATTTGTCTCGGCTCCAGGTAAGTCATGTTCTTGTCATGTGATCTGGATCTTCATATTCCCCAGTGAGGGTGTGTGTTTGGGGGTGGACAATCCCACTTTCACACTTGGGCACTCAACAGTTTTCTTGGCTGTCTCTTGGGGCCTGTAGGAGCAATCTGCTTGCTTTCTTTAAAGGGTTATGGATTATCTTGGCTTTTCCTGAAGTAGTTTTTGGAGCAAAAGTTCACAATGTGAGTCTCTACACGCAGCTCTGTCTGAGTGGGAGCTGCAAGTTAATCCTGCCTCCTATCTACCATTTTCCCCCAGCTCCCCTCTTAAAACACATATCAAATTGCCCCAGACTGGGTCAAGTTGAAAGCCCTTTTTAACTACTGCTGTATATTTGTGACATGTCCCCCATCATTTTTTGAGGGTACTTCCTTCTGGCATTTATCTTGTCCCTGCTGTTTCCCAGCCTTGAAATCAGTCTTTTCTCTCAGGAGCCCTGGTTCCTTTTAGTGCAGATGGTTTTAAAGACCAAGATATGGGTCAGGCGCGGTGGCTCATGCCTGTAATCCCAGCACTTTGGGGCCGAGGTGGGTGGATCATGAGGTCAAGAGATCGAGACCATCCTGGTCAACATGGTGAAACCCCGTCTCTACTAAACATACAAAAAATTAGCTGGGCATGGTGGCGTGTGCCTGTGATCCCAGCTACTTAGGAGGCTGAGGCAGGAGAATTGCCTGAACCCAGGAGGCGGAGGTTGCGGTGAGCCGAGATTGCGCCATTGCACTCCAGCCTGGGTAACAAGAGCGAAACTCCGTCTCAAAAAAAAAAAAAGACCAGCAAGATATGGGCTCTTGGTGTGAGCATTGCACCTAAGGTGCCTTTGCTAGATGGTGAGAGCTAAGGAATAAATTTATGTGTACATATATATGCATATACTGATATGCACTTCATGCATGCATACATGTATCTCTACCAACACATTTTTTTAAAAAATCATGAGTTCACACCAGTACTTCTAGTTTTTGTCCATCCCCACAGAGATCTTTCTTGCCTGCTTCTGCTCCATGCTTGTATGTCCTTTGTTCGTGAGAATCTTGGCACTCAGCAGTATCAACTCATTCACATATGTGTTCAATCCTATAACTCATCTAGTATGATTTCTCTATAGGCCTGTTGAAAAGGAATTTATATTTTCTTCTAGTACTTGTTGAGTTTCATATTTTATATTTAGATCTTGGAGGCATCTGGAGTTTATTCTTCTCTATAGTGTGAGGAATGTATCCAATTTTATCTTTCTCCAAATTGCTATACAGTTGTACCAATTCCATTTATTAAAAAGGTCATCTTTGTGATTTGAGATATCCATATGTTAGGGGTGGATCTATTTCTGGACTTTCCTTTGGCCTCTGTGCATATATGTGCCACACACTGTTTTAATCACAGGCCTTTAATGTGTCTTAGTATTTCTCATGGCTCTTCCTTTTCAATGTGTTCTTAGCTATTCTTGTATGTTTAATTTTACATTCAAACTTCGTAAAGAAAAACTATAATACCACTTTAAAAGTGTTCATTGCTATTGGGGGGTTACATTAAATGTATACATTAATTTAGAGAGAACTGACATTCTACTTCTCCCATTCCTCAAAGTAAGCACCTTGTATGCGTATAATTGCATTCATCTGCCCCTCCCTGCTCTTTGTACTTTTAACTTCTACATATACTTTGAGCTTCACTTTACAATGTTATTTTTGCTTACATTATCAGTTGTCTTTTAAGGAAATTATGGAAGAAGAATATTTTATATCTGTCCACATATTTCTCATTTTCAGCGCTTTTCATTGACTTCTGCAGATCCAAGTTTCCGCCTGGTATCCCTTGATACTGTTGAGATGTCCTTACCCAGGGACACACCAGTACTTCTAGTTCTTGTCCATCCCCATAGAGACCTTTGTTGTCTTCTCCTGTTTCATGTTTGTATGTCCCTTCTTTCATGATGAGAACCTCAGCAGTATCAACGCATTCACGTATGTGTTCAATCCTGGATCTTTTTATTTTTTTTTAAATTTTTATTGCATTTTAGGTTTTGGGATACATGTGCAGAACATGCAAGATAGTTGCGTAAGTACACACGTGGCAGTGTGTTTTGCTGCCTTCTGCCCCCTCACCCATATTTGGCATTTCTCCCCATGCCATCCCTCCCCCGCTCCCCCCCTGCTGTCCCTCCCCTATTTCCCCCAATAG
>JAPYYA010003866.1:0-12387 GCA_028533165.1 Leontopithecus rosalia | reverse complement strand
AGAGGAGCATATGGGTGGGAAGTATGAACTAGTGGAGATGGGTGAGACAGATGAGTATATGGGTGGGAAGTATGAACTAGTGGAGATGGGTGAGACAGAGGAGCATATGGGTGGGAAGTATGAACTAGTGGAGATGGGTGAGACAGAGGAGCATATGGGTGGGAAGTATGAACTAGTGGAGATGGGTGAGACAGATGAGTATATGGGTGGGAAGTATGAACTAGTGGAGATGGGTGAGACAGAGGAACATGTGGTGGGAAGTATGAAGCCTGTGCACTGCATGTCTGGGTATGTGGAAGTCCCACTCACTGATAAGAGGAGGAAAGGCAGTGAACAAGGGTGGGTGGAGACCAGATCGCATTGGATTTAAGAAGACCTGGAAATGCCAGTGTCATAGCCAAGTGGATGTATTAGATGATCAGTTGGATATAAATGCCCAATGCTTAGAATAGATGTCAGCACTCCCAAAGAGAGTGACCAGAAGAGTCACTGGGAAGGGAGAGCGAGGAGAGTCGAGGAAGCTAGGAGAAGAGCATGTCTCAGTGAAGGCTGCAGACAAAGCATTGAATGCCATGAAGAGGCCATTTTTTATTTTATGAGAAATAAAAAATGTCTACTGGATTTAGCAACAAAGAGGTTTCCAGCGATCTAGCAAAAACCCGGGTTTTGTGGTGTTGTGGAGGTGAAGGCCAGGCTGAAGTGGGTTAGTTGTGAAGGACTAGATGTTAAGTGGAAAGAGCAAGTGCAGAGAATTCTTTTGAAAAGCTTTTTTGGGAAAAGAGACAGACAAGCTGAACATTTGTCTTCGTGGCAATTTCCATGCCCCACCCCACAGCTGAAAAGCAGAGAGATGGGGCTGGATATGGTGGCTCATGCCTGTGGTCCTAGCACTTTGGGAGGCCCAGGTGGGAAGATTTCTTGAGCCCAGGAGTTTGAGACCAGCCTGGGCAACATAGCAAGACCCCATCTCAAAACAAAAAAAAGTTTAATAAAAATATTTTATTTTTTGAAAAGAAATTATACTGCTGTCCAATTGCTCAAAAACAAATATCATGGCCATTTTTTCTTTTCTTTTTTTTGAGATAAAGTCTTACACTGTCTCCCAGGCTGGAGGGCAATGGCACCATCTTGGCTTACTGCAACCTCCACCTCCTGGGTTCACATGATTTTCCTGGCTCAGCCTCCTGAGTGGCTGGGATTATAGGCACACACCACTACACCCAGCTAATTTTTTTTTTTAAGTTTTGGTAGAGACGGGTCCTCACTATGTTGGCCAGACTGGTCTCGAACTCCT
This sequence comes from Leontopithecus rosalia, assembly GCA_028533165.1. Lineage (NCBI taxonomy): Eukaryota > Metazoa > Chordata > Mammalia > Primates > Cebidae > Leontopithecus > Leontopithecus rosalia. Next base: position 11,093 of record JAPYYA010003866.1, on the reverse strand, counting down.
GACCTCGTGATCTGCCCACCTTGGCCTCCCAAAGTGCAGGGATTACAGGCTGGAGTCACCACCCCCAGTGAAATTTTTTCTTAAACTGTGTATAAAGGGCAACTAATTTTGGATGAACTTACTATGGTACACATCTCATGCAGAGAAAAAGAGAAAGTACATTATTGTTTTCTTTAATTATAAGCCACTTGAAAAAAATGACTAGTCAGTACATGAATCCTGAATAGTTAAGACCTTTTTTCTCAGCAAATATGTATTACTTTTGAAGTCAGCAGATGTGCTAATGGTAGAAACATAGAACATAAGTACCAATCATCCAAAGTTAAATCAAAATGTTCACTTGCCATTGAATGACTTTTATTCAATATATGCACTCAAGACTGGAGATAGTACTTTATGAGAGGTCAGTTCAAAAAAAGTTTCAATTACAAAAATTTAAATTTAAAAAAAAGGAAACAGACATAAGGCAGTCAACAAAGAGGGTTGTACATTTAAAAGAGTTTGTCTTTGTTTTAAGATGAGAAATATTTCTGCATGTTTGTGTGCTAATGGGTATGATTCAGTAAAAAGGAAGAATGTGATGATCCAGAAGAGAGAGTGGGGAAAATGGAAAAAGCCAAACTTTTTCTTTTCTCCTGAGACAGAGTCTCACTTTGTTGCCCAGGCTGGAAGTGCAATGGTGCAACCTTGGCTCACTGCAACTCCGCCTCCTGACTTCAAGCGATTCTCCTGTCTCAGCCTCCCGAGTAGTTGGGATTACAGGTATGTGCTACCCCATCTGGCTAGTATTTTGTACTTTTAGTAGATATGGGCTTTTGCCATATTGGCCAGGTTGTTCTTGAACTCCTGACCTCAACTGGTCCACTCACCTCAGCCTCCCAAAGTGCTGAGATTACAGGCATAAGTCACTGCACCCAGCCCCCCCCCCTTCTCTCTCTCTCTGTCTCTCTGTCTCTGTCTCTCTCTCTCTCAGTAGGAGTGGGATTCCTACTGGGAACTTTTGTGGAGGCAATAGGCCTTTGTCAAGGAATTCGGGGAGGGGCTGTGGCAAACTCCCCTGAGCCAGTTGGTTATGCACAATCTTGGTTCAAAGACATTACACCAGGTTAGGGTTAGCCAGCTGCCTACCACAACCCCACACAAAGGCAAAATGAAAGCAAGCCTCTGATAGAGTTATTTCCTAGACAGTCATTAGCCAAGCAGGCACAAAGCAGCTCACCCCACCAGCTCCACAAGCTCAGTCGGACTCCCAGCTCCCTGGCTGCATAGGATTGGGAAGCTTCATTTTTGTCTATGTTCCTTGCTACTGGCCCATCAACCCCAGGCTTGGGTGTGGTTTGCTTTGGCCAATGAAGTGTGAGTGGAAGTGATATATGTACCTTCTAAATGGAGGCTTTAAAGTCCTTCTCTTGGTTCCACCATCATGCTTGTCCTCAACCTTGAGACCAGCATACCCCAGAGAGGGACTGCTCACTCAGCCTTGGTTGTGGAATGAAGAGGACACAGAGTAGGGCCTCAACTGACCTGTGAACAGCATGCAATAAACTTTGGTTGTTATAAGCTGCCTTGAATTGGATGACTGTTTGTTACCACAGCATAAGCTAGCTAAGGCTGACTGTTACATAGGAATTCCAACTTGTATATTCCAACTCCATGAAGGATTCACTTGAACAACTTTCTGCCGGCAACATTCTGTGCCTTCTATTTGGTGTCATGAAATCAGAAAGCCTCCTGCACCATTGGCCAAACACAGCAATGTCTCCTCTTACAATGGTTCTTTTTACAGGCGCCCCATCTGTAATAGGTATAGGCTGAAGGCTTCAGTGGATACTTTTACTATATCCACATAAGGCATACAGGTGTGAATGTTGGGGGTCTTTTTTAGCTGTTTTACTTGGTCCATACATCTTATATACCCTTAATGTCCCCCCAAAAGTAGACCTTTCTAACATCTATCACTCACAAGCCAATAGCTTTGCCAACAAAATCCCATTTCTTAACATCTAATACATAGCGAAGGGTCAGCTCTGGACTAAAATAGGGACAATATAACAATGTGTGGTAGTCACCCTGGAGTATGGCCCTCTCCAATATCTTTCTGAGCCTGCTGCTCTGGGCCTTTTTGCTTAGGAGCTCTGGAACCCTTTATTAGCAACAAAGATACAAAGTATCGGTTGGGAGCAGTGGCTCATGCCTGTAATCCCAACCCTTTGGGAGGCTGAGTATTCCTTGAGACTAGAAGTTTGAGATCAACCTGGGCAACATAGCAAGACCTGTCTCTGCATTGAAAATAAAAAAAAAGAAGGTATCTGTTGTACAACATGGGTAAAAGTTGGCAAACCCAAAATGTATTCTGTGTTGACACAGATCATTGTATTTATTATTATTATTATTTTGAGACAGAGTTTTGCTTTTGTCATCCAGGCTGGAGTACAATGGCATGATCTTGGCTCTCTGAAACCTCTATCCTTTGGGTTCAAGCAGTTCTCTGTGCTTCAGCCTCCCAAGTAGCTAGGATTACAAGTACGTGCTACCATACCTGTCTAATTTTTTATTTGTAGTACATATGGGCTTTCACCATGTTGGCCAGGCTGATCTTGAACTCCTGACTTCAGGCGATCTGCCCACCTCAGCCTCCCAAAGTGGTGGGATTACAGACATAAGTCACTGTGCCCAGCTGACAGAAATCATTTTAAAATGCCATTTCTTTATTAAAATGTCTACCCCAGCTGGGCCTTTACACCTTTACGCCATCATTTTAAAAATGGAAATATTTTGGTGCTGGTCTTCCTTTTCACTGCCCTAAATAAACATTTTTCTAATGAGTTACCATTAAAAAAGGATTACATCTTGAAAAGAGAATATTTCCATTAGTTTGAGGCTTCAGCATCCTCCAGGAGCAGCACCAGTGCCTCTGTGAGGGTCAGGCTGGGACTTGTCTTGGCATGGGGTGGTGCAGGTGGCATTCCATAAGGATCGGCGCCTGTATGGACCCATTCCAGCCACACAACTCACAGAATTCTCTTGCCATTTTCTACACAGACTTGATAGGCATCATTCAAAAAAGGGAAGTTCATGTTGGGGGTCAAAAACCAATTTCCCAAAATAGAGTGCTTTGTACATGCTGAACTAAAAAAAAAAAAAAATTCAAGGTCTCTGTCCTGTACCCCAACCTTCCTCCATCTCTCTCAAAGTATTGGGTGGAGTCGTTCTCCAGAGTTCCCCTATTTGCCTAAATTCTGGACCTAACAGAGAAGGAAACCATGAACTCTAGTCCTTTCCCTGAACGTTTTTCCCCTCAGAAGCATTCTGGTTTTCTTTCTCTTTTCTTTTCTCTTTTTTTTTTTTTTTTGAGATAGAGTCTCACTCTGTCACTCAGGCTGGAGTGCCATAGTGCAAACATGGCTCACTGCAGCCTCAACCTTCCAAGCTCAAGCAGTCCTCCATGTCGGCCTCCCAAATAACTGAGACCGCAGGTTCATGCCATCACACCCAGCTAAGTTTTTAAGTTTTCTGTAGAGACAGGGTCTTACCATGTTGCCCAGGCTGGTCTCAAATTCCTGGGCTCAAACTATCTTCCCATCTAAGTGTCTCAAGTGTTGAGATAACAGGTGTGAGCCACCATACCAGGGCCCTTCCCTCAATTTTCATAAACTGAACCCATAGAACAGGAATGAAGATTCAACAAACCTGGGCAGACTTTTGTCACCAACCAGACTTTGGCCAGACCACCGTACACTCTTGCAACCTGCTGAATCCTCCCTAGGAATCATGCATTGCCTGCAACAGAATTCCCCTTCTCCCCTCCCATAACCTGTTTTATCAGGACCCAAGCCCCATTCTTTCTGTAACCTCAAGATGGGATCTAAACTTCTAGACGGCACTCGGGGTGGGGGATCTTCATTCTAGAGGCTTCTATGTCACGTAAAACTGTGATCAAATAAATGTTTATGCCTTTTTTCCAGTGGACCTGCCTTTTGTGAGTTGATTTTTCAGCAAAGCTTCTGAGGGTGAAGGGCAAACTTTCCCTTCACCCCCCACATTCATATTCACACCACTTTTCTGGAGCTCCATGACAATGTATAACATCCACTGGAATGGCCTCCATAAGTTATATTATGGGATTTCTTCAACTAATTGCTCAAAGACATGGAGTCCAATTTTTCCCTAATACCAATACTCTCTCTTTTTTTTTTGAGACTGAGTTTCGCTTTTGTTACCCAGGCTGGAGTGCAATGGCGCGATCTCGGCTCACCGCAACCTCCGCCTCCTGGGTTCAGGCAATTCTCCTGCCTCAGCCTCCTGAGTAGCTGGGATTACAGGCACGCACCACCATGCCCAGCTAATTTTTTGCCAATACTCATTTTATTTAGATATCCAGTGGGTCATCAACTCTCCCCCTGGGTTTCATTTTAATAGCTGTGCTAGAACCTTTGAGCCCAATGGTAAATATCAGAAGAGCCCCAGAGAAATTGTTAGGATCTCTAGGTATTAACTGAAAAGTTTTGCCAGATTTTGCTCTGCCGGTTCACACTGAGCAAGTTCAGGAATAACAATAAATTCACTTTTGTGGCTTTCCACAGCTTTAGCTGAATAAGAAAATGTACTTCAATGGTGTATTCAGCTTCGTAATGGGTTGCATTTGTGTCTCTACAGAAAACACATCAAGGCCCTAGCCCCGAGTACTTCAAATGTGACCTTATTTGGAAATAGGCTCATTGCAGATGTAATTAGGTAAAATGAGGTTATACTGGTGATATTGTTAGGATCTGTGTACCTGCCCAAATCTCATATTGAAATGTAATTCCCAGTGTTGGAGGTAGGGCATGTGGGAGGTGATTGGATCATGGGAGCAGATTCCTCATGAGTGATTTAGCTCCACCCCGCTTGGTACTGTCCTTGCCATAGTGGATGAGTTCTTGTGAGATCTGATCATTTAAATGTGTGTAGCTCCCACCTCACTGTCCTGCTCCTGCTCTGGCCATGTGACTGGCTGGCTCCCACTTTGCCTTCTACCCGGACTGTAAGGTTCCTGAGGCATCCCAAGAAGACAAGCACATACCAGCATCATGCTTCCTGTATAGCCTGCAGAACAGTGAGCCAATTAAACTTTTCTTTATAAATTGCCCAGCCTCAGACCAGGCACAGTGGCTCATGCCTGTAATCACAGCACTTTGGGAGGCTGAGGCAGGCAGATCACTTGAGGTCAGGAGTTTGAAACCAGCCAGCCAACATGGCAAAATCCCATATCTACTAAAAATACAAAATTAGCTAGGCATGGTGGTGCATGCCTGTGATTCCAGCTACTCAGGAGGCTAAGCCATGAGAATCGCTTGAACCTGGGAGGCAGAGGTTGGCAGTGAGCCATGATCATGCCACTGCACTCCAGTCTGGGTGACAGTACAAGATTCTGTCCCCCCCAAAAAAGTTAAGTAAATAAGTAAATTACTCAGTCTCATGTATTTCTTTATAGCAATGTAAGAACAGACTAATGCAATTGGAGTAGGGAGGTGCCTAGTCCAGTATGCTTGATATCCCTATAAGAGGGAAATTTGGACCTAGATGCACACAGGGAAGATGATACATTGAAACAGGAAGAAGATGCCCACGTGAAGATGAAAGCAGAGACTGGAATGAGGCAGCTACAATCCGAGAAACACAGAGAGATACTAGAAACCAGGAGATGCAAGGACCTTCCCTCTAGATTTTAGAGGAAGTATCATCGGCTGTCACCTTGATCTCAGACTTTTAGGCCCCCAGAAATGGCAGATAACTCTCTGTTGTTTGTTTTGTTTTGTTTGAGACGGGGTCTTGCTCTGATACTCAGTTAGAGTGCAGTGGCGTGGTCTCAGCTCATTGCAACCTCCACTCATTGCAACCTCATTGCATCCTCCCAAGTAGATGGGACTCCAGGTGCGTACCACCACATCCAGCTAATTTTCATTTGTATTTTTGTAGAGGCAGGGTTTTTCCATGTTTCCCAGGCTGGTCTCTGTTGTTTTAAGCCATCCAAGTGTTTGGTATTTTTGTACAGCAGCCACAGGAATAGGATATGACTTTCACTGATCTGCAGAGACGTGGGTCTGTGCCTTCCATGGTTCACCTAAATCATGATCAGTAGGAAGGCCATACAGAGCAACACGTGGAAGGAATGGGGATAAGGGAGGGAGTGAAGACGGGAAGGCCAAGAATAAAAATCCTCCACATAATGGACGGAGCCACTCAAATGTAAACATCAGCAGCACAGGAGTGTGAAGACTCCAGCAGGGTTTGGAGGTCCTGAAGCTACACCAGCTTCTGGAGACCACGCAGTGTGCATCTTGGTGTCTGCATGCCTCCTTCTCTCCACCACACCCACACAGCGCTCCTCATGGGGGGAACACTATGAGGAGCATCCAGGCCTCGGTGCCTTGACTGTGCAAGATGGCATGTTACTAACCACACTTAGAGTGAAGTTTAAGCTGACAGGCACATGCATATCACATTGATTATATGGGAGTTTTACAACATGAATTGTAGACATCACCATAAGGGAGGAAGGGGATGGGGTGTGTGTGAAGGCTTGAGGAGAGAAGAAAGGCCTGAGAGAATGATTTTAGGGAGTTGGAGAGTCAACTTATTAGTGAAGCATGGTACAATTTCTGGCTACTTAAAGTCCTTGTAAATCTAGATAAGTTGAGTCTGCCCAGATGGGTGAATTTTTTGGTAAAGTTCATCTACAGGCATGGACACAGTGGAGATGCTGTTATGTGGAATTGGGTTTTTCTTCCAGAGGGAAAGAGGAAGTTGAGAGTGTTTGCCAGGGAGTGATTATAACTCTGGACTGCAGAATCCTGGCTGGATACTGGAAAATGAGATGATGGATCCATGAAGAACATCTCAATGAGGCCCCAGAATTGTTCCTGTGGGTATCCTGTAGCAAATAAACTGGAAGGATAGGAGATGGGATTAAAGAGGGAAATGTCTGACTTTGAGATATTGGAAGTGGCACACTTTCCGGTGATGAAAAGATCCAGGGTTTGGCCTTGGCAGTGGGCGGCTGAGATAGACAGAGTGACGGAAAAGGTTGCTATTGATGAGATGGCGAAGGAAAGGAGGGGCTGGCATGTAAACAGTGGCAGAAATTGGAGCGGAAAGACAATCAGGAGCATACTTTTCACTGATCGGGGGCGGTGGCTGGGAAGCTGCTTGATGCAGGAGGTGGAAGGCGAGAGGAGGATGTAGCTGATTGTCTCAGCATTAGGGGAGCTGGGATCATTTTGCAATAAGGAAAGGAAGAGGCCATGCATGGGGCTCACCTCTGTAATCCCCACACTTTGGGAGGCCAAGGAGAGACTGCTTGAGCCCAGTAGTTTGAGACTAGTGTGGGCAACATAATGAGACCCCGTCTCTACCAAAAGAAAAAAAAATGAACTGGGCATGGTGACATGTGCCATCCCCCTGACATTTTCAGAGGTTTTTTCTTTTTCCACATTTATACAACCACACTAACAGGTGATATGTTATCCATATAAGAAGAGGGAAATTTGAACACAATACACACAGAAGGAAGGTGATGCAATGGAACTGGAAGAAAATGCCCATATGAAGATGAAGGCAGAGAGGAGGCACATGCCTGCAGTCCCAGCTACTTGGGAGGCTGAGGTGGGAAGATCACTTGAGCCTGGGAGGTTGAGGCTGGAGTGAGCTGTGACTACATCACTGCACTCCATCCTGAGTGACAGAGGAAGACCTTGTCTTCATAAATAAATAAAAATTTTAAAAGAGAGAAAGGTCTGGAAGGCTGGGAGGGAGGGCACCGAGCCTATCTTGGGACCTGAGATGTATGTGTGTAAAAATGAAAGATAATCTCCTGAGATGATTATGAAGGAAGTAGTTGTTCTGAAAAGGAAGTGGGGGCTCTATGGGACAAATGGTGGGAGTGTATAGAAATTCGCTGGATATGAGCAGGAATTCCAGGAACTTAGTGGATGGGTTTGAGAGTGATGAGGATGGGAACTGGATCACATCAGAGGATGAATGGGGCAGTTTGAGGATGACACTTGCTTGTTTTAAGAGACATCAGGATGTGAGTCCTGGCTTATTTTTAGCTCAGTTTCTTAAAAGATTTTTCTAGAGCCATGATGGCACCAAGGGATGGGGATTCTGCTCTTCAGGTTTCTTGGCATTAAGGCAGGTGATGAGGAAGATCTCTGACTCTGAATTTTCTTGGGGACATGGTGGTCAGTGTCCCTTTCTCTCACCCCCAATTCTCCTTGCTGCTCCCTCCATCCCGTTTCTGCCCCTCCACTGTGCACTTTCTAATTTTCCTGCTTTTTTTTTCTAGCTTGTCTTGTAAATATATCTTTTTATTTTCAGTTCTCTTGCTTCCTCCTCTTGATAAGAACAAATAGAGTAATAGATTTATCGGTTGTTAGTGTGGATGTATGACTGTGGAAAAAGGAAAAAGCTCAGAAAAAGTGAGGAGTGGGAGATACAGATGCCACAGAAGGAGCACTGTCTGAAGGTCAAGTGCACTTGGGATTTTAATGACCTTGAAGACAAGTGGTGGTGGTGATGCCACGGACCGGATGCCACAGGGCTTGACCACGGATCTTGGAGTTAAGCCAGCAGGACCTCCTGGCCTGTGTGTTGTTCCAATGTCACCATCATGGGGACAAATGATATGTTCCCCGCATGAGGCTTCAGTATTGGAAGCAGCCAATTGGAAGCATTGGAAGCAGCCCATTTCACGCCCAGGTCTGGAATCTGTCTAATACTGTGTCTGGTCCCAAGATCATAAGTTGGCTGTGCCTTCAGTCTTATTTATGTCTTCCTCAGTATGTTTCTAATTCTTGGAGGTGTGGAGAGAATTGAATAAAACAAAGGATATAAGAATAAAAAAATCTATGGAGAATGTACAAATGGTCACAAACCTATGAGAAGATGCTCAACATCACTAATCATCAGGGAAATGCAAACTCAAATCACAATGAGACATGACCTCATGTATGTTAGGATGGCCATTTTCAAAAGCATAGATACAAAGTGTTGGCAAGGATGTGGAGAGATTGAAGCCCTTGGGTGCCGTTGGTGGGAATACAAAATGGTGCAGCCACTATGGAAAACAATATGGAGGTTCCTCAAAAAATCAAAGATAGAATTACCACATAATCCAGCAATTCTACTTCTGAATATTTTTCTTTTCTTTTCTTTATTTCTTTTTTTTAAGACAGAGTCTCGATCTGTTGCCCAGGCTGGAGTGCAGTGGTGCAATCTCGGCTCACTGCAACCTCCACTTCCCAGGTTCAAGTGATTCTCCTGTCTCAGCCTCCTGAGTAGCTGGGACTACAGGCATGTGCCACCACTCCCAGCTAAGTTTTGTATTTTTTTTGGTAGAGGCAGGGTTTCTCCATGTTGGCCAGGATGCCAATCTCTTGACCTTGTGATCTGCCCACCTTGGCCTCCCAAAGTACTGGGATTACTTCTGAATATTTTTCAACAACAGGATCTCAAAAAGATATCTGCACACCCATGTTCACTGAAACAGCATTCACAAGAGCCAAGAGGTGGAAGCAACTCAAATGTGCACTGATGGTTGAATGGATAATGAAAATATGGTATGTCCATACAATGGAATACTTTAAAAAAAGAAGGAAATCCTGTCATAAGTTATCACATGGATGAAGCTTGAAGGTATTAAATGAAACAAGCCAATCACAAAAACATAAATCTGCAGAAATCCACTCACATGAGATGTATTAAAAAATCAAACTCAGAAACAAAAGTAGAGTGGTGGTTACCAGGGGCTGGGGGGAGAGAAACAAGGGAAGTTGCTCAATGGACATAGAGTTTCAGTCATATGAGATGAAGAAGTTCTAGAGATCTGTTTTACATGTGCCTATCGTTAATAATACTGAACACTTAAAATTGTTAAGAGGATAAATTTTATTGTGTTCTTTACTGAAATTCCAAAAAAAAAACAACAAAGGCTCATACTACAACATAGATGAACCTTGATGTCATATGTTAAGTGAAATAAGCCAGTCACAAAAGGACAACACTGGATGATTCTACTCACAGGAGGTATCTAAGAGCAATCAAATTCATAGAGACAGAAAGGAGAAGCGTGGTTACTAGGGAAGGGAAGAAGGGATAATGGGGAGTTATTTATGCAGGGAAGGGGGGATGGGGAGTTAACAGGTATAGAGTTTCAGTTTGGGAAGATGAAAACATTCTGGAGAGGAATGTGCCGGTGATTGCATAACACCGTGAGTACACTTAATGCCACTGAAACATAAGCTTAAAATGGTTAAAATGAAAAATTGTATTATGTAAGTTTTACTATAATTTTTTAAGAAAAAACAAAACTGTGGAGGCTCTCTAGAAAGCCTATATGAGATTATTTATAGATGGCAGAGAAAATAAGAAATAGTAGGAAGAAACAAGGTGCAGACACCACAATCTGTCCATACCCATCACTTTCCATGTCTGGTAGTTCCTTGTCTTGAGCTCATTCAGTTTAGAGCCAGAAGACCCACTGGATTCCATGAGCACTAGCTTCCCAACCCCACCCCCAGTCCTATTTTTTTTAAATTTTTTTTTTGTGCAGACATCTTTTTTTTTCTTTCAGGAAAGCTTGCCAAACCATAAAATAAAGAACAAGCAATTAAGAACTGGTGTTGTTAACAAGTTATATCTGTTTTCATTCATAATAACACAGCTTCCAATTTCAATATGGAAACGACATCTGGATTTCAACACAATGAATCCAGAACACAGAAAGAATGGAATTAATTGAAGATCGCCTTTGGCCTTTGCCCAAGTTGGCAATGGGAGAGTTTGGCAGTGTACAGGAACACCTCTTGGAGAAATCAGCTTACACAAAAAAAATCCATGCAGCTGAGCTAACTAGGAAAGGAGATCAAATGAATTCAGATCTTGACTTAGGCCAGGCATGGTGGCTCATGCCTGCAATCCCAACACTTTGAAACACTGAGGAGGGAGGATCGCTTGAGCCCAGGAGTTTGAGACCAGCTGGGAAACATAGCAGACCCCATCTCTATTAGATAAATATAAATAGTTAAATAATTTTTAAAAGAAAAAAATTATAA
>JAPYYA010003865.1:0-12388 GCA_028533165.1 Leontopithecus rosalia | reverse complement strand
CCTCAGCCTCCCAAGTAGCTGGGATTACAGGCACACGCCACCATGCCCAGCTAATTTTTCGTATCTTTAGTAGAGACGGGGTTTCACCATTTTGACCAGGTTGGTCTCGATCTGATGACCTCGTGATCCACCCGCCTCGGCCTCCCAAAGTGCTGGGATTACAGGCTTGAGCCACCGCGCCCGGCCCCACTGAACCATATCTTAATGAAATGTATCTATGGAAATATATCAATGGTGCAAATATAAGTCTAGTTTATTGTTTATTATTTACTCTATGTAGAGGCCACATTTTATTTAATGATTCCCCTAGCAATGAACAACTAAGTTACCTTCATTTCTTTTCTCTCTCAAATAATGTTGCAATCAGCATCATTATAAATGTCTCTAAAATAAAACTTTCTCAGGGCTAATAAGTGTACTTAAGAACTGAATTACTGGGTGATGGGAACAAATGTATTTAATTTCACTAAGTACTGCTAGACTGCTATTTTGAATGGCAACACTGTTTTACTTACCCACCAGCTTTTTATAAGTATTCCTAATGCCTTCTCTTCATATACATGTTAGCCATTTGTGTTTCTCCTTTGGCATACTACCTTCTTACATCCTTACTCATTTTTCCAATGGATTTTTATTTATCTATTGCTTATTTGTAGAATTTCTTTATACATATTTGAAATATTAATCATTTGTTAGCTCTAAAAGTTGCAATTAATCTTTCAGTGTTACATAACTGCTCATTTCCTCAGAGGTCTTTATTGAATAGAAATCTTTAATTTTAATATAATAGAATTCTTTTTTATCCTATGATTGTGATTTTAGAAGTCTCATTTAAGAAATCCTTCACAACCACAATATTTTCTCCAATAATTTCCTCTGCCAGCTTTGTGGTTTTACTTTCAGATACATGTTAACATCTATTTAATTTATTTAAAGATTATTTTTGCGTATGGCATAAAGTAAGAATTCAATTTTATTTTCCTCCACAGTGTGGCAATCTCTCAAATAATATATTAAATAACACCCCTTTTCCCCAATTGATTGGTGATATCTCTATCATACATCAAGTTCTTATATATATGAGTCTCTGCAAGTTCTATATTGTGATGCATTGGTCTATTTCTAATGCTGTTACAACAGCATTATTATATGTCCTTCTATCTGGTATGGTAAGGCAACTTCCCCATCATTACTGCTTTTCAAAAGGGTCCGTCTTTCAAATAAATATCAGAATTATTTTCTCAAAGTTTCTACGGAAATTTTTCTGGAACATGAATTTTAATTGCATTAAAATTAAAGACTAATTTAGAGATAATACACTTAAGATTCATTTCAAATCCCCAGTCTTAATATTTCAATTCACAATTTCAGTGTTTGTATCCCATGATTGTTTTAATGTCTCCTTGTACTGAAATTTCAAAATAGACTTTTAAAAGCTGAGTTAAGCACTTAGCTAAAGTTTTTGACAAAGAGCAAGGGAGTAAACTCAAGTATATAAGAAGAAATAAAGAAGAAAAATAAGAAAAGTGCAAATGACACTAGAGGTGATTAAAGAAACCAAACCAGATTATACCGATAATAAGAGAAAAACTTTGGACAAAACCAATAAAGAAAAAAATGCAACGTAACAGAATCCATGAAAAGAGAGAAAGAAACACAGATATAACAATTTTTAAGTAATTAAGGATGTTATGAAAAATGTGTATCCACAAATTTGAAAACCTAGGGTTTTAAATATATATATTTCTATATCATTTAAATGACACAATGAAAAAGGGGCCTTGGCAGAGTTTTGTTAAAAGTTAAATATGTGGCCAAGCATGGTGGCTCATGCCTGTAATCCCAGCACTTTGGAAAGCTGAGGTGGGCAGATCACCTGAAGTCAGGAGTTTGAGACGAGCCTGGCCAATGCGGTAAAATCCCATCTCTACTAAAAAATACAAAAATTACCCAGGTGTGGTGGTACACAACTGTAATCCCAACTACTTGGGAGGTTGAAGCATGAGAATTGCTTGAACCCAGGAGGCGGAGGTTGCAAGATCATGCCACTGTACTCCAGCCTGGGCAAGACTCTACATTAAAAAAAAAAAAAAGTTATACATACACACACACACACACACACACACACACACACACACACCCCTACACATACAAAGCTAGAGACATGAAATTTCTGTTTACATTCCTTTAAATTTCATACTTACTTTGGCATTCAATAAATTCATCAGTGTTGGTCAATTCTTTGATAAAATCCTTAAAATGCACCACTTCATCTTTAAAAAAAGGGAAGTAACAATTTAGATACTGTTGTTAAAATGACCATTTGATGTGATAAAGGCAGAGCTATGAAATATGAAAATAAAGTGGAGGAATGAATTATCTTGTGTTGTATACGATATACACATCAGATCCAAAATAAAAGCTGCCAGACATATAACTGTGAAAAATAAATTCCTTCAATACAAACTCATCAATTAAAAAATAGAAAAACAGTTTTGCTATTTCTTTTAAAAGATAGATAATTTAGTTGTATCTCCTTAGGCATTTAGTTTCTTCTGACATACTCTAACTTTGTTAATTTAAAGTGAAATAATTACTCACCATTAGGATTAGTATTATCCAAAGCTTTCTGTATTTTATCATCTGTCAGACAGATTCCTATGGCATTTAAATTTTCCTGGAGACCAGAAATGGCTGTAACATCATTTTTGTGAATGTTGTTGTTGTAAAATTTATCTTCTGGAAGGAGATAATCACTTTCAGTTAGAAAGAAATTTTCATGTTTCTCCTTTATATTTTAAAGATAGGTGGTTAAAATTTCCCAACATACGAAATTACACTTAAGAAAAATGATGGTATTATTTATTTGTATTAATTTATGTCATTCTCTGTTGCCAAAATAACAAGTTAGCTGACAATAAATAGATACCAAAAGAAAAAAACAAATCCAAGTGATAAAATATGGGGAAAGGAAGAGAAGAACAATAAAAAGAAGATAAAAAGAGTAATAAAAAAAATATTTCTTAAGGTCATATACACAAATTTTGCAACACCAAATTTGTAAACATTGAACAAAAGCCTTCAAAGTAAGTAAAGCAAAAACTGACATAATTAAAGGGGGAATAAATCATTCCACAGTAAAAATTGGGAATTTAAACTCCTTGCTATCAGTAATTAATAGAACGAGTAGAATAAAAAACAGTAAGAATTAGAAGACCAGACCAGATTAGTAAATATTGTAACCTAATTAATATTTGCAGAAAGATACCCAATAAATGCAGAATGCAAATTCTTTCAGATACACATGGAACATTCACTTAGCTAGACCATAACCAGGTCCATAAATAAATGTTAATTTATTTAAGAATTTAAATCATGCAAAATGTATTCTCTGGCCAAACTTAATAAATTAGAAATCAGGTTTGGCACAGTGACTCACACCTACAATCCCAACACTTTTGGAGGCCAAGGCAGGAGAATTGCTTGAGTCCAGGAGTTCAAGACAAGCCTGAGACACAAAGTGAGACCCCCATCTCTACAAAAAAAATGTTTAAAATTAGCCAGGCATAGTGGTGTATGCCTGTAGTCCCAATTACTTAGGAGCCTGAGGCAAGAGGCTGCTTGAGCCCAAGAGTCCAAGGTTGCAGTGAGCCACAATCGTGCCACCTGCACTCCAGCCTAAGCAGCAAGCAAGACCCTCTCCCTAAAAGAAATAAATAAATTAGAAATCAATAATAATTAAGATTTCTAGAAAATGGCCCAATATTTGGAAATTAAAGACTACACTTCTAAATAACTCATACTTCAAAGAAAAAATAATTTGGTAAATTAGAAAATATTTTAGTAAATGATAAAGGACAACATAACATTTGTGAGATGCAATGAAAGACATATTACGGGCCGGGTGTGATAGCTAACGCCTGTCATGCCAGCACTTTGGAAGGCCGAGGCAGGTGGATCACAGGTCAGGAGATCAAGACCATCCTGGCTAACATGGTGAAACCTTGGCGCTATTAAAAATACAAAAATTAGCCAGGTGTGGTGGCATGAACCTGTAGTCCCAGCTACTCAGGAGGCTGAGACAGGAGAATTGCTTGAACCTGGGAGGTGGAGGTTGCAGTGAACTTAGATCATGCCACTGCACTCCAGCCTGGGTGACAGAGTAAGAATCTATCTAAAAAACAACAACAAAGCCATGTCTGGAGAACATCATTCTCAGCAAATTGATACAAGAACAGAAAAGGAAACACCATATATACTCACACATAGGTGGGTGATGAACAATGAGAACACATGGACACAGGGAAGGGAGTACCACACACTGAGGTCTATTGGGGGAAATAGGGGCGGGACAGCGGGGGGGAAGCGGGGGAGGGATGGCATGGGGAGAAATGCCAAATATGGGTGAAGGGGCAGAAGGCAGCAAAACACACTGCCACGTGTGTACCTATGCAACTATCTTGCATGTTCTGCACATGTACCCCAAAACCTAAAATGCAATAAAAATTTAAAAAAAAAAAACATGTTGCAGTTTTAAATGTTAGAAAAGAATAAAAATCAGTTATCTAAGCTTCTATCTTAACAAGCTAGCAATGAAGGGTAAATGAAGCCCAAAGAAAACAAAGACCAAGTGATAGTAAAAATAAAAATACAAACCAGTGAAAAAGAGAAAAGTTAACAAAAATTAACAAAATCAACAATTGTGTAAAATTATTAATAAATTTAATAACCCCTAGCAAGACTGGTTACAGACAAAAAAGAGAAAACAGAAATTACAAACATCGGGAATTAAAAATAAAAATAAGACATTGTACTATAGAAATTAAAAGGATAATAAGGGGCTACTATGAACAACTTTATGACAATAAATCTGACAAACTACATAAAATAAATGCATTTTGACAAGAGACAGTTCCACTTATAGAAAGTATATTTCTTCTTTATGATACTTACAGAAAGATATAATGACAACTACAGAAAGATTTAGAAGAAGGAGGCTCTAAACAGCTCCACATTCATTGAATAAATAGAATTCAATATTTTAAATCTTCAGGAATAGATGTCTCCACTGGTGAATTCTACCAAACATTTAATGAAAAACAATAATCCTAATCCTAATCATAAACTGATATGGTTTGGCCGTGTCCCCCCAACAAATCTCACCTTGAATTGTAATAATCTCCATGTGTCAAGGGCAGGCCAGGTGGATATAATTGAATCATGGGGACAGCATCCCCATACTGTTCTTGTGGTAGTGAATAAGTCTCATGAGATCTGATGGTTTTATAAATGGGAATCTCCCTGCACAAGCTCTCTTGCCTGCTGCCATGTAAGAGGTGACTTTCCTCCTCATTCACCTTCCAACATGATTGTGAGTCTTCCCTAGCCGTGTGGAACTGTGAGTCAATTAAACCTCTTTCTTTTATAAATTACCCAGTCTTGAGTATCTCTTTATTAGCAGCATTAGAACAAACTAATACACAAACTCAACCATAAATAAAAGTGGGAGGGAAAACTTGCCAATTCATTTTATGAGGCCAGCATAACCCTAACACCAAAATCTGAAAAAGACACTAAAGAAAATTGTAGACCAATATCCCTCATAAACATATACTCAAAAATCTTTAATAAAATATTAGAAAATAAATAAGGTTAAGAGCTCTGCTGTATAACATGGTGATGTAACTACAATTAATAACAATGTATAATATTTTTGAAATTTGCTAAGAAAAAAGATTTTAAGTGTTCTCATCACAAAAATAGGTGAGGTAAAGCATATGTTAATTAGTTCAATTTAGCCATTCTACAATGTATGCACATATTTTGAATCACACAATATATAATACACACAATTTTTATTTGTCCATTTAAAAACTAAAGGGTGACTATAGTTAATAATGTTCTGAATGTTCTCACTACAAAGAAATGATAAATGTTTGAGCTGATGGTGTAAAAGGAAAATAAATCTCAGTACCCCAAAATCACTAAGCTAAAGGGAAAAGTCAAGCTGGGAACTGTGTCAGGCAAACCTGCCTCCCATTCTATTCCTAAATAAGACAGCAACAGAGATTTAAAAAAAAAAAAAAGCTACATAACTCCCTCACAATTTGTCCATTAAAAAAATTCCCTGCTTCAAGTTGTCTTCCCCCCACCCTTCCAGACCAAACAAATGTACATCTTACATGTACTCATTGATATCTCAGGTCTCCCTAAAATGTATAAAATCAAGTTGTGCCCCAGCTTGAAACAAAACAATATACATATTATCAAAGTTTCGGAAGGAGAAGAAAGAAATAAAGAAAAAACATATTCAAAGAAATAATGGAAGAAAACTTCCCAAGCCTGGGGAAGAAAATAGATATCCAGGAAGTCTAAAGACACAAAATAAGATGAATTCAAAGAGACCCACATTGGGATACATTACAATAAAATTGTCAAAACTTAAAGGCAGAGAGATTTTTGAATGCAGCAAGGACAAAAGTGACTTGTTAAGTATGATGGAACCTTCATAAGACTCTCAGTGGATTTTTCAACAGGAACCTTGTAGGCCAGAAGGGAGTGGGATGATATATTCAAAATGAGAAAAAAAAAAACCTGCCAACCAAGAATATTATACCCACAAATCCTGTCTTTCAAAAATGAAAGAGAGATAAAGACTTTCTCAGACAAAGCTGAGGTAGTTCATTCACCAATAGATCTGCATTACAAAAAATGATAAGGGGAATTACTCAAGCTAAACAAAAGATGCTAATTAGTAACATGAAAAACATATGAATGTATAAAAGTAACTGGTAAAAGTAAGTATATAACCAAATTCAAAACACTCAAATACTGTAATGGCAATATGTAAATCAATTATATTCTCTAGTACAAAGATTAAAAGTCTATTAAAAACAGCTATAGTTATTGTAATTTGGCAAGGAATACGACTTTTCAAACATGTAAAATCAGATATCAAAAACATAAAATGTAGGGGGAGGTAAAGTAAATGTGTAGAGTTTCTGTATGTCAAAATTAAGTTGTTATCACTTTTAAATAGCCTTTTACATGTATCAGATGTATATGTAAGCCCCAGTGTAACTAAAAGGCAAAAGCCTACAATAAATACACAAAAGATAGTAAGATTCAAAGCATACTACTACAGAAAACCATCAAAATACAAAAGAAGAAAGCAAGAGTGGAAGAAAGAAACAAAGGATATATAAAACAACAGAAGTATAAAGAAGTACAATGAAGAAATGGCACTAGTCAGTCCTTCCTATCAATAATTACTTTGAATACAAATTAAATCCTCCAATAAAAAGGCATAGAGTGGATGAATGTACATAAAAAATAAGACTCAACTATATGCTAAACCCTAGAGACTCATTTCATCTTAAAGGACACTCATAGACTGAAAGTGAAGGGATGAAAATAGATATTTTACAAAAAGGGAAACCAAAAGAGAACAAGATAACTTGTTTCAGACAAAATAGATCTTAAGTCAAAAACTCTAAAAAGAGATAAAGAGGGTTATTATATACTGATAAAATGGTCAATTCATCAAAAATATATAAAAATTGTAAATATATGTGCTCCCAACATTGGAACACCTAAACACATAAAACAAACAATAAGAGATTTGAAAGAGACATAGACTACAATATTATAATAGTAGGAGATATCAAAATCTCACTTGCAACAATAGATAAATCACCTCGACATAAAATCAGGAAACATTGGGCTTCTGGGTTTGAACTATGTTTTAGACCAAATGGACTAACAGCTGAAGAACGTGCATTCTTCTCAAGTGAACACAGAATATTCTCCAGTTAGAGCATATGTTAGGCAACAAAAGTGGTCTTAACAAATTTAAGAAGCTTGAAATAATATTAAGTATCTTTTCTGACAACAATGGTATGAAACTGAAAATCAGTAATAGAAGAAATCATGGAAAATTCACAAATACGTGAATATTTACACAGAATGTTTCTGAACAACTATTGGGTCAGAAATGAAATTAAAGGGAACATTTCAAAATATCTTGAGATAAATGAAATGGAAATACAGCATATGAATACATAAGGAGCACAATAAAAGCAGTTCTAAAAGACAAGTTTATACCCACATAGTAAGGACTTACTAGTGCCATTAATGCCTACATTAAAAAGAAAATAAAGATCTCAAACAACCGAATGCTACACCACAAGGAATTTGAGAAAGAAGAACAAATTAAGCCCAAATTTAATAGAAGAAAGGAAATAACAAATATATAACAGAAATAAATGAAATGGAGACTAGGAGACTAGAAAAACAAGATAAAAGATTATCACACCTAAGAGCTGGGGTTTTTTTAAAAGATAAACAAAACTGACAAACTCCCAAGGCAGACCATATCCCTGGTGAATACAGACACAAAATTCCTCAGCAAAGTTTTATTAAATCAAATTCAGCAATACAGAAAAGGCATGATACAGCATGATAAATGAGATATATCTCAGAAATGCAAGACTGGTTCAATCTTTAAAAGTTAATCAATGAAATTCACCATATCAACAGATAATGGAAACCTATATTATCATATTAACAAATATGCCAAAAGCATCTGATACACATCAACATCCATTCATAACAACTCCAAGCAAATTGAAATAGAAGAAAAATTCCTCATTGTAATAACAGGCATATATTTTAAAAACCTACAGCTAAAGTCAAACTTAATGGTGAAAGATTGGATGATTTCCTCCTAAGAACAAGAAACAAGAAAAGATATCTGTTTTCACACTCCTATTAAATATCACACTAGACAGATCCTAGCCAATGCAATCATGGGAATGGGTGAGAGAAATAAAAGACATACTAATTAGAAAGAGAAAAAAGAAAACTGTCTTTTTTCACAGATGACTATGTACATAGAAAAGCCCAAATAGTTTACCAAAAAAGCTACTAAACCTATTGAGTTCATTAATGTTACAGAACACAAGGTCAACATGCAAAAATCAATTACACTCTTATGATTATGAATAATCAAAAATGTGCAATTTGAAAGGACCTTGTGTGTGTGTATGTGTGTGTGTGCATGCACATGCACATGTGTGTAAAATAAGATATAGGTTTGTAAGCTAAAAACTGTAACAACATAATAGAGAAAAATCAAAGATGAGCTATAAGGAGAGAGAGAGGTTGTGTTTATGGATCAGAGATTCAATATCGTTAAGATTTTGATTCTCCCTACATTGATCTATAAATTAAACTCAGTTCCAATAAAAATCACAGAAATTCTAAAATTTGTAAAGGAAAATTAAAAACAAGATTTACAACAATGTGGAAAATGAATGATATTAAAATACTCAAACTACCTAATTTCAAGACTTTCAATAAAGCCATAGTAATAAAAACAGTGTAATAATAATGAAAGAACAGACCCATAAATCAATAAAACACAATACAGAGCACAGAAATAGACCCAAATATACATAGTCAATTGATTTTTGACAAAAATACAAAGGCAATTCAAGGAAGAAAGAATTTGTGTCTTCAACAAATGGTACTGGAACAATTAAACATATGTTTGCAAAAACAAAAAAAAAAAGTGAATCTCCACCAATATAAAATCTTCATTTTATATAAAAATTAACTTGAATAATAGCCCTAAATATAAAATCAAAGACTATAAGACTTCTATAGAAAAAAGAAACAGGAGATAATCTTTACAGCATGGGTTTAAGCAAAGGTTAGGTCAGACCAGGTAGAATAAAGCAAAAAAAAAAATTATAAATTAGACTTCATCAACATTAAAAACTACTGTTCTCTGAAAGACAATGTTAAGAAAATGAAAAGATAAATCACAGACTGGAAGAAAATATTTGCAAACACGTATATAACAACATTGCCCAGAATATATAAAGAACTCTCAAAACTTAATAAGAAGAAAGTCTTTTTTTTTTTTGACAGTCTTGCTCTGTCACCCAGGCTGGAGTGCAGTGGCACAAACTCAGCTCACTGCAACCTCCACCTCCTGGGTTCAAACGATTCCCTTGCCTCAGCCTCCCTGAGGACTCCCTGGGACTCCACAGGCAGTCCCAGCTACACATCACCACACCTGACTAATTTTTGTATTTTTAGTAGAGACAGGGTTTTGCCTTGTTGGCCAGGCTTGTCTTGAATTCCTGACCTCAGGTCATCTGCCCACCTCGGCCTCCCAAAGTGCTAGGATTACAGGCGTGAGCCATCATGCCCAGCCCCTAATTATTTCTAATGGGCAAAAAGTTGGATACTTTACCAAAGAAGATGTAGACATAGCAAGTGTGTGTGTGTGTGTGTGTGTGTGTGTGTGTGTGTGTGTGTGTGTGGTGTATGTATTTAAAACACTTTCAAACACATGATTAGTCGTAAGGGAAATGCAAATTGAAACCATAATGAAATACCACTACACAACTATTAGAAAGGCTAATTTTTAAAAAAATTCCTGGTATTTTTATCAAGTGTTGGCTAGGATGCAGCAAAACTAGAACTGCTATACATTGCTGTTGGGAACGCACTTTAGAAAGACACTGCAAAACATTTTGGCAGTTTTTGGTCAATTTAAACAGACACTCACCATACATCTCATCAATCCTAGTTCTAGGTATTTAACTAAGAGAAATGAAAACATACATCCACAGAAAAACCTGTACATAATTATTTATAGCAGCTTCATTCATAATCACCAAAAACAGAATAACTCAGTAGTCTATCAATGGCAAATGGATAAACAAATTGTGGTACATTCATAAAATGGAATTCTACTCATATATAGAAGGAACCAAACAATGGGCAAAAAAATGGATGAATACAAAAATATTATTCTAAAGAAGCCAGACTCAAACCACTTCATATTTAATCATTGCATTTACAAGACATTCCACAAAAGACAAAACTATAGGGACAAAGAATGAATCAGTAGTTGCCAGGGTTGAGGGTAGAGGAAGAAATGGATTACCAAAAGGGCACAAGAGACTTCTGTGGGGTGATATAGTCTATATGCTGTGTAGAGCAAGGGTTACATGACATTATTTTTAAGAATTCAAAGAACTGTATTCCTAAAAACAGTAAATTTTGCTATATGTAAATTATACCTCAAAAAGCATAAATGTTTAAAAAATGTTTAAATGTTTAAAATCAAGAGAGTTGCTGAACATACATGAGAACATAACAGATAGTGATAAAGTCAATTCCACTGGAATTGTCAAAAGTTTTAAAAATTATTTTCCAATAAATTCAGGAGTCAAATATGCATATTTAATAAGCTCAAAGAATAATATATAATCTAGTAATTTTCTAGTACTACCAAGTAAGACTACCAAAAATTTTGAGTTTGGGTTAAGCTTAGCAATTCAAACAGAAGTTATGTAACCTAATCTTGTGTTGTTTTATATTCATATTATATTGCTTCTTACTTACCTGTGCTTTAACTATTGAAACCTGTATTGTTTTTAACATATAAACCGCATTGGGAGGAAGATGGCGCTCTAGAAGCAACTCACCACTGCAGCTCTCAGTCAAGACGCAGAGGGTAAGCAAACACCGCATTTTCAGACGGATCCTTAGAGCCCACAGAGCGGGGGAAAAGCCCAGGTGTAAAAGGCAGGCAGGACT
The DNA here is from genome assembly GCA_028533165.1 of Leontopithecus rosalia. Classification (NCBI taxonomy): domain Eukaryota; kingdom Metazoa; phylum Chordata; class Mammalia; order Primates; family Cebidae; genus Leontopithecus; species Leontopithecus rosalia. The sequence continues at coordinate 772 of JAPYYA010003865.1, read as the reverse complement.
CAAGCGCAGCGCTCTCCACTGGCGGGGCCAGGCAGCCAGCGCCGCGGCAGCGGCAAGGCGCACAAAACACACGGGGTTGGGCGCCCTGTTAAACCGACTATTTGAGACTTGGGAGGGCAGATTGCCATGTTCAGTTGACTGAATGGATTTTGGATGGTGAACTAGACCAGGAGATTTCTGGGAGGTGAATTGTGAACTAGCGCAGCGGGTGGCTGCACAGGAAAACATACAGATCCCGGTGCCCTTTCGGCTAGCGACTGAGGCACCTGGAAGAGAATCAACCCTACAACTTAAAAAGAAAAAAAAAAGCAAAAAGGCTTGGAGGCAGCAGGGAGCCAATTGATCAGGCTCGATGGGTCCCACCCCCACAGGGACAAGCAATAAGTCAATTTGGAGTGCTGGGGGTTGAGAGTTCACTGCGGGAAGAGCGGAACACACAACTGTGCAGCTCGGTGGGGAAGGGGCGTCTGCCATTGCCGAGAGCTTCGGCCCCAACTGAGGTACCCGCCCACTGCTGACACAGTCAGCCGTTGCCAAGGCAACGGGCAATAACAGAGAGACTCCACCTACAGGGCAGAGCCCACATCAGCAGGGCGGAGCCTACGTCAGTAGGGCGGAGCCCAAAACAGCAGGACGGAGCCCACAGCAAAAGGGCGAACCTCACGCCAGCAGGGTGGAGCCTTGGCACCCAAATAGTGACTACACTGCCTCCTAGCTGGGCAGGACAGCACAACGGATACTCACAAATAAAGCCCTAACTCCCCGAGACAGA
>JAPYYA010003864.1:0-12390 GCA_028533165.1 Leontopithecus rosalia | reverse complement strand
ACCCCGTCTCTACTAAAGATACAAAAAAAATTAGCTGGGCATGGTGGTGCGTGCCTGTAATCCCAGCTACTCAGGAGGCTGAGGCAGGAGAATTGCCTGAACCCAGGAGGCGGAGGTTGCGGTGAGCCGAGATCGCGCCATTGCACTCCAGCCTGGGTAACAAGAGCGAAACTCCGTCTCAAAAAAAAAAAAAAAAAAATTAGCTAGGCATGGTGGTGGACTCCTGTAATCCCAGCTACTCTGGAGGCTGAGGCAGGAGGCGGAGGTTGCAGTGAGCCGAGATTTCGCCATTGCACTCCAGCCTGGGCAACGAGCAAAACTCCTTCTGGCACACACACACACACACACAAAGAAAGAAAACAAAAAGCACGCACAAAAACCGGAATGACTGACACTACACGCTACAGCAGTCCTGCAGCTGGAAGACAGGCCGCCGAAAGAAGCCAGTCACAAAGGGCAACGTAGTGATTCCACTTCCGCGAAGTGTCCAGAATAGGCAAACCCATGGAGACAGAAAGGGGATTGGTGGTTGCCAAGGACTGGGGGCCGGCGATCACTGCCGGTGGTTCAGAGTTTCTTTAGGGGATGTTGATAATATTCTAGAATCGATTGTGGTGACGGCTGCACAACCCTATAAATACACTAGAAGCCAAATACACTGTGCGCTTTAAATAGGTGAATTTTATGATGTATGAATTAGATCTCAGTGAAGCTGTGAAAAGAAATCCACGGCTCTTCAGCGCCCCCTGGAGGGAGGCAGGATCATTGCCTTCCCCGCAAAGTTCACCTGGTCCGCCTTCCTCCGCGGCTCCCTCCATCCCTTGAGGACCTGTGCGGCTCCGCCTTTCCCACCTCCTGAGCTTCTCCCCTCCACCCTGCTGACGCTTCATCATCCTTCAGGTCTTAGCTCCCACCTTCCTCCTCTCAGAAGCTGACCCTGACGCCCAGCACGTCCCCTCTGGTGGGGCCTTTGTTCTGCAGAGGGAGGGTGGGTGGGTTCCTGGAATTCTTTCTTAAAATTTATTATCTCTAGTGATAGGGTCTCATTCTGTTACCCAGGCTGGAGTGCAGTGGCACAATCAGCTCACTACAGCCTCGACCTCCTGGGCTCAAGTGATCCTCCTGCCTCAGTCTCCCGAGTAGCTGGGACACAGGTACCAGCCACCACATCTGGCCAGTTGTTTAAATTTTTTTGTAGAGACAGGTTCTATGTTGCCCAGGCTAGTCTCGAACTCCTGGCCTCAAGAGATTCTCCCGCTGAGAATCTCCCAGCACTTTGGGAGGCCGAGCAGGGTAGATACCTGAGGTCAGGAGTATGAGACCAGCCTGACCAATATGGTGAAACCCCATTTCTACTAAAATCACAAAACGTAACTGGGCATGGTGGCGCGCGCATCTGTAATCCCAGCTACTCAGGAGGCTGAGGCAGGAAAATCTCTTGAACCGGGGAGGCAGAGATTGCAGTAAACCGAGATTGCACCACTGCGCTCTAGCCTGGGTGACAGGGCTAGACTCCATCTCAAAAAAAAAAAAAAAAAAAAAAGATTCTTCCACCCAGGCCTCCCTAAATGTCGGGATTACTGGCGTGAGCCACCGCTAAGCCAAGTCATAGCACATCAGGCTGCTTTGGCTCTGCTGTGCACATGGTAACTGCGCCCACCTCGCCTTTGATTATTAACTTTAGTCACTTGGTCCCTGCTACCTTGAGATCCAATTATCCCCATTAGAGTCAGGCTTTCTGAGTCTTGCTCCATCACCCACGCCAGAGCAGCTCACTGCACCCTCACCTCCCACGTTCAAGCAATTCTCCTGCCTCAGCGTCCTGAGTAGCCAGGAATTACAGGCACCTGCCACCATGCCTGGCTAATTTTTTGTCTTTTTAGGAGGGACGGGGTTTCATCTTTTTGGCCAGGTTGGTCTCGAACTCCTGACCTCAGGTGATCCGCCTGCCTCAGCCTCCTAAAGTGCAGGCATTACAGGCATGAGCCACCGTCCCGACCTAATTTTTGTATTTTTAAGAGCCAGGTTTTCACCACATTGGCCAGGCTGGTCTTGAGCTCCTGACCACACGTGGTCCACCCAGCTCAGCCTCCCAAAGTCCCACTGTAAGTTCTGACCTAGGAGAGCGACCGTGACACATCGATGCATGGACACAGATACTATTGATGGAGACCAACTTGTCACACAATTCCAGCCTGACACAAGAGGGGATACAGTAAGCAACTGCCTCCCCCTCAGCGGACCTCAGAGCCGACGCAAGTGCAGCCTCGTTGTCACAGACGCGAACCTACACAGACACACACCACCTCTACCAAGGCACATGTGACGGACACTGCCACTCAGCGACACTCACATACCGAATTCAGCAACAGGACTCTCGGGCGGCTCCAGCCACACCACCCTCCCTCCACCACTGCCCGAGACCACCACGTTCCAAGTCCGCAGGCCCAGAGGACACACAAGGGTGGGACACACACCAACCAAAGCCCCACACCCCGCCCGCCTGTTCCCTGGGTCCTCACCCCCATGACCCAGGTTGTCCCTGGACCAGGAGCCCTTCCTGCTCAGCTATGCCCACCTACCTTACAGGCAGGTCCAGCGGCAGGTTCCTCCTCCCAGGAAGTGGGGGAGGTATTTTTAGTTACAATTAACCTCCCACCCAATTTCCCTTCTCTCCAGGCACATCCAATTGGTTTAATTGGAGAGGCAATTCCAGGTTCTGGGGAAAGGGGGAAGAGGGGAGCTGTTCCCTCCCCGACTTCTCAGTGTTCCAGCTGCTGGGACCCCTCCACTCACCAGGCAGGGAACACAGGAAGCAACTCTCCCCTCTCAGTCGACCTCAAAGCCTTGGCCTGCCCCTGCCCGGTTCTCCCACATCTTCCTTCAGGGGAAGGTGATAGTTTGAAGCCGTCTACCCATCATTCATCCCACTGAGTCCCGGGGAGTTTTGGGAGTGATCAACTCTCCTCATAGAAAAACAGTATCAGGCTGGGTGCGGTGGCTCACCCCTGTAATCCCGGCGTCTTGGGAGGCTGAGGGAGGCAGATGGCTTGAACTCAGGAGTTCAAGACCAGCCTGGCCAACATGGTGAAACCCTGTCTCTACTTAAAAAAAAAAAAAGTACAAAAATTAGCCAGGTGTAAGTAATAATGCGCACCTGTAGTCCCAGTTACTTGGGAGGCTGAGGTTTGGGAATTGTTTGAACCTGGGAGGCGGAGGTTGTGGTAAGCTGAAATTGGGCCCCTACGCTCCAGCCTGGGCGACAGCGTAAGACTGTCTCAAAAAAAAATAATTAATTAATTAAAAATCAGAATCTCAGAGAATTCTATTTTAAGAAAAAGAGGGCTGGGCGCAGTGGCTCACGCCTGTAATCCCAGCACTTTGCAAGGCTGAGGCGGGCAGATCACCTGAGGTCAGGAGTTCAAGGCCAGCCTGGCCAAGATGGTGAAACCCCCGTCTTTACTAAAAATACAAAAAAATTAGCTGGGCTCTGTGGCAGGCCCCTGTAATCCCAGATACTCAGGAGACTGAGGCAGGAGAATTGCTTGAACCCGGGAGGTGCAGGTTGCAGTGAGCCAAGATCGTGCCACTGCACTCCATCCTGGGCGAGAGAGCGAGACTCCATCTCAAAAAAAAAAAAAAGAGGTTGGAAGTGCAATGGTTAGTGCCTGGGCCCTGAAGCCAGGCTGTCTGGATTCAAATGGAGTCCAGCCCTACGATTTCCAGCTGTGTGACCTTGGACGAGCCACTTCACCTCTCTGGTCCTGCTTCCTCATCTGGGAAATGGGGACTGTGATGGCACCCACCTCCTGGGGCTGCATAGGGTTTAACCGATTCTCAGGTACGCCACCCTAGAACAGAGCCAGGACCCAGCCCTCACTGGAGGGCCCCATAAGGTGATAAAAGTGGCAGCCCATGATCTCATCCTGTGCCTGTTCTGCTTTTTGTGACACTTGTCCCCCGCTTTTTTTTGAGACAGAGTCATGCTCTTGTCGCCCAGGTTGGAGTGCAGTGGTGTGATCTCAGCTCACTGCAAACTCCACCTCAGTTTCAAGCAATTATCCTGCCTCAGCCTCCCAAGAAGCCGGGATTACAGGTGTGAGTCACCACACCTGGCTAATTTTTGTATTTTTAGTAGAGGTGGGGTCTCACCATGTTGCCCAGACTGATCTCAAACTCCTGACCTCAAGTGATCCACCCGCCTCAGCCTCCCAAAGTGCTGGGATTACAGGCGTGAGCCACTGTGCCTGGCCTCTCCTGAGATTTTGTTCATTCACTCATCCCCTCAGCAGATATTTTCTTTTTTGAGATGGAGTTTCACTCTGTTGCCCAGACTGGAGTGCAGTGGCTTCATCTCAGCTCACTGCAGCCTCCATCACCTCCTGGGTTCAAGCAATTCTCCTGCCTCAGCCTCCTGAGTAGCTGGGATTACAGGTGTGAGCCACCATGCCCATGTAATTTTTTTGTATTTTAGTAGAGACGGGATTTCACTATGTTGGCCAGGCTGGTCTCGAACTCCTGACCTCAAGTGATCTGCCCACCTCAGCCTCCCAAAGTGCTGGGATTACAGGCATGAGCCACTGCGCCCGGCCGCATGTGGCGTATCTTCTGTGCATCCTTTATGTGTGTGTGCATGTTTCCAAGTGTACATGTGCCTATTTGCATGTGGGTCTGTTTATAGTGATGTGTGTGTCTCTGTGCGAATCTCTCCACCTGGGCCCACCCTAAGGGACTCAGGGGGTCCAGGAACACATTTTTCATGGCACTCCTCAAAAACCCACATACGTGCCCCCTGGGCCTTGAACACAGAGCAGTGGTGAACATGGCCGGGGGTGCCGAAGAGACTCAGAGGTCCAAGGATGGATCCGAGGAGAGAGTGGGGAACGGGGTGCGTGGATGGCGGAGGGGCTGAGGGATGCTAGGGAGAGGGGCCTAGAGGGCAGTGAGACGAGACGAAGCACCCGGAGTCCGAGGGAGAGAGCTCACCTGGCCTCTGAAGGAGAAGGGACAGGGAGGCCCTGAAGGTGTGGGGTTCCAGTGCGGGAGGGGAAAGGGACAGAGAGAACAAGAGGGAGAGACAGAAACAGGCAGGGGGGCGGTCCACGCTCGCCTTGGTGGTCTCTCTCTCTCTCTCTCTCTCTCTGAGGTGTGGAGGGGTCAGAGGTCTGGAAAGCTGGGACCCCCAAGAGACTGACAGTGGTTTCTGAGCCTGTTTTCCTAGTTAGCCTCTGCCTGTGATGGCTGCTTGCAGGCGGGGCACGGTTCCCCACGTGTCCCTCAAGACAGCTCCACCCACCATCAGCACAATCCTCCTACGAGACAGGCAAGGCTGCTCTCGCCATTGTCCAGGCGTGGAAACCGGGGCCCAGACAGGTGAGGTCATAACCTGAGGTGCCACAGCTGTTGCCTTCCAGAGGTGAGATTCGAACCTATGTCCGTCCAGAAGCCTTGGAAGTGAGGGCGTCCATGCCTAACCTGCTCATTTCCCACAGAGGACACGGAGAGCCACGGCCGGCAAAGTGACGCACCCATGGCCCCGAGACTTCATTCTCCCCGGCAACCACATCTCTTGCCGTCATTTCGCAGCTCCCTGTAGTTAAGAGGTGGCTCTAGGCCAGGTATGGTGGCTCACGGCTGTAATCCCAGCACTCTGGGAGGCTCCAAGTAGCTGAAACTGCAGGCGTGCACCACCACGCCCAAGCAATGTTTGCTTTTGTACAGATGGGGGTCTCGCTATGTTGCCCAGGCTGGCCTTGAACTCCTGGCCTTAAGTGATCCACTCACCTTGGCCTCCCAAATGGCTGAGATTACAGGCACGAGCCATTGCCCCTGCGCCTGGCCAATTAGTATTCTTATTCATGATTCATGAGCTTCAAACTGGTAAGAATTTGAAATCTTGGAATAGACACAAAAACTCCAGTTGGTGGCTTTGTGTTTTTAAGACTTGATCATTAAAAAAAAGAAGAAGAAATTAGAGAGGGGAGGCGCGGGGAAAGGAGGGTGAAGGAATCTCTCCAAATGTCGGATCCGGGCAACCCTCCTTCCCTGGCTGCCCAGCCACCCCCGTCCCTTCTCTGTCCTGGCGGTGAGGCCCCAGCTGCCAACTTCTGGGGACCAACGCCCAGGAGTCCAGCGCAGGTCCCAGGCAGAGGTGAAGGCAGAAGTGGGGCTCGGGGCCTGGAGGCCTTGTTGGTGTCCTTGAGAGCCCCTTGGGTGGGCAGTCAGGTCCCCATGTCCTAGCGGGGCCCCGGGAGGTAGGCGTTGAGTGGAGGAGCCTTTGGAGGCGGGGTCCTGAAGCCAGAGGACCAGGTGGGAACAAGAGCCAGTGTGAGGCTGTGGCCACAGCGGAGGCTGGGTCTGTGGAGAGGGGAGGAGAGGCCAAGTCAGGAGCGAGCAGGGGGCCTGGCCCCACCCCAGCCCGCTGTGCAGCCCTCATCGCACCAATGTGAGGGGGACACAGAGTGGCTGGTGGGGAAGATGCAGGAATGTGGGAGGGTCACAGAGACAAGAGACGCGTGAGAAAGAGGGAGACAGAGAATCAGAGCAGAGGCGAGGGTGGGAGAGAGACCCAGAGACAGAGAGACAGAGAACAGCAAGGAGAGACAGGCCGAGTGGGACAGAGAGAGACCTGGAGGGGGTTGGAGAGGACGACGTGGGGAGAAAGAGAAGCAGTCAAACAGAAACAGACAAATGGAGAGACGGAGAGAGAGAGAGGAGGGTGGGCGCAGTGGCTCACACCTGTAACCACAGTACCTTGGGAGGCAGAGGCAGGGGGATTGCTTGAGCCCAGGAGTTCAAGACCAGCCTGGGGAACAAAGCAAGACCCCCGTCTCTACAAAAATAAAATAAACATTGGCCACATATGATGACGCACGCTGGTGGTCATCTACTCAGCTACTTAGGAGGCTGAAGCCAGAGGACTGCTTAACCAGGGAGATGGAGGCTACAGTGAGCCATGATTGCACACTGCACCCCAGCCTGGGTGACAGGGAGAGATCCTCTCTCTAAAAACAGAAAGACAAGGGAGAAGACAGCAGTGGAGAGACAGAGAAGTGGAGAAGAGAGCCCAGCGGGTAGCCAGGCCATAGGTGAGAAGCCCCCTCCATGACTACTGAGCCCAGAGGTCCCTGACGCTCTTCCCAGACCATCCCCACACACGCTTGAGCATGCCAGAGCTGAGTCACCCACTGCCCTAGCTGGCCTGGACATGCCTGCCCGTCTCTTCCTCCCAGGCTCGGCCTCCAGCACCCGCCTTCACACCCACACCCTGGGCAGGTCTCCACTCTCATCCCTGGGGCCTTTCTGCTGACCCTGAATTCATTACCCACCTGCCTGGCTGCCTGCCTCAACCCAGCCCATGGAGAACTTCCTCCTTGTGTGCAGGGGGCCGGGGCTGTCTCACAGCCATGAGATTTCCAAGCTCTCCTGGCCTTGGCACATGCTATTCCCTCTACAGACGCTCCTCTCCTGCCTCACTCCTCCCAGTCTCCTGGTCTCACCTCCAAAGTCCTCTCCTCCAGGCAGCCCTCACTAAATCCTCCAGTCTGGGTCAGATGCCCCCTCTTCCAGGAAGCCCTCTCTGAACACCTCCCCCAATCCCAGGTCCAACACCTGCCGCTGTGAGCTCCTCCGCTTCCTGGGCTTCCCCATCCCAGAGCTGCCCATTCTGGGTCATCACCATCTGGGGATGGGTCTGTCCCCTTCACTGGACTTTGTGCCCCAGGAGGGCAGGGCTGCAGCTGTCATGATCACTGTTGTGTCCCAAACATCACCCAGCACAGGGCTGGGCACAGAGGGGCTCAGGGGATGGATGAACAGATGGATGCTAAACTAAGGAGTCAGGACTTCGTCCAGACGGCACTAGGGAGCCACAAATGGTTTAATCCAAAGAGAGTCAAACTCTGATCTGTGCTTTGGAAACTCCAGGCTGCCTCCCCACCCTGGGCCTTTGCACATGCTGTTCTCTCTGCTTTTGTGAGCCGGGTAGACCTGTGCAGTGACCTCTTCTCTCTGAACCTGTTTTCTCATCTGTGAAATGAAAATTAGGCAACAGTCTTTTCCTGTCGGAGTTGTGGTAAAGACTAAACGAGAAGATGCTCTAAAGTGCTGCCATCATACCAGGCCACAGGAGACTCATGGCCTGGGAGAGTCAAATGATGCCCCCTAACACTACCCCTACTCTGCCCGGCGGACTCCTATTCACCCTTCAGGGCCCCATCCAGAAGCCACTCCTCCGGGAAGTCTTCCCTGATACCCCATTCCCTCCTATGGGAAAATTATGTTTTACTGTTTGAGCGGTTGCACTGGATTGTCACTAGGGTTGCCAACTTCCCCACAAGAACAGAATCTTCTCAAGATCCAGACCCTACCTGAGGCATGTCAGGAGGGAGTCAAAGCTCAATTTACGTTTGGAGATATATCATAGATGGATGGGTATAGCGATGGATGGGTGTAGGGATGGATGGGTGTAGGGATGGATGGGTGTATGGATGGACGGGCGGATGGATGGACGGGTGTAGAGATGGACGGATGGATGGATGGACGGGCGCAGGGATGGACGGGCGCATGGATGGACGGGCGCAGGGATGGACGGGCGCAGGGATGGACGGGCGCAGGGATGGAAGGGCGCAGGGATGGACGGGCGCATGGATGGACGGGCGCATGGATGGACGGGCGCATGGATGGACGGGCGCATGGATGGACGGGCGCAGGGATGGACGGGTGTAGGGATGGACGGCTGTATGGATGGACAGGTGCATGGATGGACGGGTGCATGGATGGACGGGTGCATGGATGGACGGGTGCAGGGATGGACGGGTGTAGGGATGGACGGCTGTATGGATGGACAGGTGCATGGATGGACGGGTGCAGGGATGGATGGGTGTAGGGATGGACGGGTGCATGGATGGATGGGTGTAGGGATGGATGGGTGTAGGGATGGATGGGTATAGGGACAGACGGGTACAGGGATGGATGGATTGATGGATGGTGGATGGTGGGTGGGTGGGTTTATGAATAATGGGATGTGTGAGTGGACAGGTGCGTTGATGGGCAGATGGGAAGATGCCTGGGTAGGGAGGTGTGTGGGTGGTTGGTCAGCGTGGATGTAGACGGATGAGTGGGTTGGTGAGAGGATAGATGGATGGGGCGAGTGGGTGAACATGTGGCTGGATGGGTAGTGCATGGGTAGGGGAGAGGACTAGGTTTGGATGGATGGATTGCAGGTAGACGAGTAATGGATGGATAATGACATGGACAGATGAGTGAGTGGGTAGATGAATGAATAGATGAAGGAGGGAAAACGGGTTAGAGGGATGGAGGGATGGAAACATCTTCCCATCAAGCCTCAGAAAACCCGCAGTGCAGAGACCCAGGCTGGCCCTGCTCTGGGTGTGCCCACTCTTGGAGTCCTGAGGTCTTATGGAGGTTTGAGAATTGCGCAGTCTCTAGCCCCCGGACACTCACGCCTCTATAGATAATGCCATTCTCCTTCCAAGTTCAAACTCATCCCCACTGATCCTGGAAGACAAAAAAAGGAGGGTCAGTGGGTCCTTCAGCGACACCCCAGATGCCTCTAAGTCTCTCCCACCTCTTCCTTCACCAGGCGATCCCTCTACCAGGATAGACTGAGTCATCTTTTAAGAAGGTGCTGGCTGTTTAAGAAAAAATGGAGCCTTCCAAGGTGGTGGGCTTGAAGTCTGGAGAAGTGAGGTTGTAAGGAAAAGGTGGGAGACCAGGAAATCTGCCTAGGAAATCCCCGCTAGGCAAGTGACACTGTATTCCGCCTGAATTCAATCTCAGGTGGGGGCATCTTTGTTTCAGAGGTGGGGGCCAGGGGCGGGGCCTAGCTAAGGGGGCGGGGCTTACCCGGGGGCGGGGCTTACCCGGAGGCCGGACGGCCACGTGTGACTGTGTCTCTGTGTAGCCCCCGATGGGTTGGCCCTCTGGGCTGAAGGCTGCACCCTGCCCTGCGAAGGGGGTTGAGAGGTGCAGGCTAAGCCTCAGGAAGCCTCGGGCCCGGCTTGGACGCCCTCCTAAGAACCCCACGCTCTCCGTCCCCGCCTTTCCCCTGTACCTGTGCGGTTGGATTGATCGATCATCGGTTGCACGATGCGTCTCCGGGCGTTAATGAACCTGAGAGGCGGTCAAGGAAATGGAGGGGGGTGAAAAGAGAGGGTGGGAGAGGGGCCGAGACGAACACAGAGCAGGCGGGGCAGAAAGGACCTCGGCGGGAGAGGCAGGGCGGGGCGAGCAGGGGCAGAGGCTCCGCGGGGCTCGGGGCCTCCGTCAGTACCGCGGACAGCGCTCGGGCTCCCGTCCCCGGCCGGCCCGCGGGCCCTCCCGGGCCACTCACCAGTTGTTGACTTGCAGGATGGTGAGCCCCGTGTCCTGCGCCAGCTGTTTCTTCTGCTCCTCTGATGGGTACGGGTGCTGCGGCCACCAGCAAGAGTCACTCTGCCTGCCTGGCCGGCGCGGTCTGAACCCCAAAAGTCTGACCCACCGGGGTCCCGGGGATGGGGCGCCCAGGCCCAGAGCTGGCGCGTCTGAGCGTCTCTGCGCTCCCCGGGATGGAGGGCAAGCAAGCCCCAGACTTGGGGCAATTACATGCCTGCGAGCCCCCGCCTCTTCCAGCAATTAGAGGTTAATTGGCCAGCTCTGATTAGAGAGACCGTGTTGCGGGGGACTCCTGTGGTGTGGGGGACGGAAGCAAAGCCCAGACCCTCCCTTTCTAAATCTGTCAGAGTCTCTTTGTGGGCCTCTCCCCATCCATTTCTTTCTTTTTTTCCATTTCTTTCTCTTTTTTTTGAAACAGGGTCGATCTCGCTCTGTCACTCAGGCTGGAATGCAATGGTGTCTTCATGGCTCACCAGCCTCAGCCTTCCTGGGTCAATCAATCCTCTGGCCTCAGCTTCCTGAGTAGCTGGGATCATAGGTGTATGCCACCATGCCTGGCTAATTTTTTTTTTAGAGATAGGGTCTTAGTATGTTGCCCAGGCTGGTCTCAAACTCCTGGGCTCAAGTGATCCTCCTGCCTTGGCCTCCCAAAGTGCTGGGATTACAGGTGTGAGCCACTGTGTCTGGCCCTCCATTTTTCTCTTTGTGGCTCTCACATTTTCTGTCTCACTCTCTCTGTGTGTCTCTGTATCTCTCTCTCTCTGGGATTCAGTCCCTCCCTGCCTCCAAGTCTCTGTTTTGTCTCTGTCCCTCTGTGACTCAGCCTCTCCCTGTCTCTATCTTGCTCTGACTTGGTCCTCCCCAAATCTCTGTGTCCCTCTGTCCCTGGCTCTGTTTTTCTCCTCTGTCCTTGAGGCAGTGTGGTGAACTGGTTAAGGCCAGACTGCCTGCCTTTGAGTCCACTTCTGGCTGTGTGACCTTATGCAAGTCTCCTAACCTCTCTGCTAGACGGAGATAACAGCAGCCCCTCCCTCCAAGGGAATATTGGGTGGATGACTGATGGGTGGGTTAACTGATGGATGGATGGTTCGTGGGACAGATTTAGTGAGTAAAGTGTCCCGAGCAGCACCTGCACACAGGTGACGCTGCTGCTGGCTCCTGTCACAATTCTCCACGTCTGTGAGAGTCTCTCGAAAAGTTTCCTGTTGCCTCAGTGCCACATTTCTGGGTATCTCTGGGGTCCCGGTCTCTGTGGCCCACCCTCCTCCATCTCCCCACGCCCACCCTGCCCCCGGGCAGCAGGGCTGTCACCGAGAGGTGCTGGAACAACCAGGCTCGCATGATGTTGGTGGCCACTTTAGGGAAGATCCCCCTCTTCTTGTTCCGCCGTCGCTCCTGGTCCAAGTCCTCACCTTCCTCACCAGAACTGGGAGAGGCTATGCTGGTGTCCAGCCCGTCTCCTGAGGGAGGGCAGTGAAGAGTGGGGGATGAGGGAGCCCCAGAACTCTCCCCTAAGACACCACTCCACACCCCCGGCCTCTCTGCCCCTCTGGAAGTCCTACCTGCGGTCTACCTTCAATCCTCTAGTTGGCTGTCCTTTTCCCCTCCACCTCCCAAGATTCTCACCTTGATCACTGGAGTTGGAGGCCAGGCCCCCGCTGGATGGACCTGGGGTCCCCAAATGTACAGACCCACTGTCCTCGTGGTCTCGAATCCATATATTATTCTATAAAACAAGAGTCAGAAGTTAGTGCCAAGGCTTGGGGCATGGGCTCTGGCGCTAGGACTGCTGGATGGGAAGCCAGTCACTGCCTCCTTCCCAGCTGTGTGATCTCAGACAAGTCATGTTCCTTCTCTGAGCCTCCGTTTCCTTTCTTGGAAAATGAAGAACAGGACGGGGCACGGTGGCTCATGCCTGTAATACCAGCACTTTGGGAGGCCAAGGATCACCCGAGGTCAGGAGTTCAAGACCAGCCTGACCAACATGGTGAAACC
>JAPYYA010003863.1:0-12391 GCA_028533165.1 Leontopithecus rosalia | reverse complement strand
CCAAAGAGGACTCTTTTGGAACCCCTTAAAATATTCCTTTGTTGCAATCCATAGAAAGTCACAAGAGAGCAGCTGAAATATGTAACTGAGTTTTATTAAGAATCCACTGAGACAGGGATAACTACTTGCTTTCTTGCTTACACATTTCTCTCTCTCTCTCTCTCTCTCTCTCTCTCTCTCTCTCTCTCTCTCTCTCTCTCTCTCTGTCTCTCTGTCTCTCTCTCTCTCTCTCTCTCTCCTTTCCCTTCATTCCTTTATTTTTTGTGGGGGTACTTTGCTAACAAAGAAATAATTTGGAGCTAAATCTCTGCTGATTGGGAGTCATTTCACTTCACATTGTGAATTTAGCAAGGCTCTATTATCATACCCATTTTATTGCCAGAAAGTCCAAGGGATTTGGCCAACTTTGGTATAAATTAGATTAATCTCCTGGCAGTCACAATTCAGCCACATGGATTCAGGCAGCTCTTTAATAGTTTGGGGACTCCTAAAGGAAAGATCATGAAACTTTAAATTTTAGATAATGGGAGAGGGGAGATGGGAGTAACCAGAGGGAAGATTTGCAGAGTCTTAACCTGGAGGCTCCGGTTCTGTTTCCAGCACAATTGTCTTCCTTCAAATCCCGGGGCAAACAGGTCCTCCTGTTTCTTGCTTTCAGAGCCCACAAAATACACTTCCTTTCTAATATGTATTATGTTGCAAAATTATATTAATTTTTATGATCACCTGAATAATCTCTATCTCTACCAGGAGGGCAGGAAACCCATGAGAGGTGCTAGGGTGTTTTACTTACCACTCTATTCTTGACATCTAACCAAGTGCCTGGCATGCAGTTGAGGCTTAATAAATAATGACCAGGGGAGTGCTGTCCTCTGTGCATATTTCTTTAAATTGTTGCCATTGACTGAGTGCTGTCCTCTGCATATTTCTTTTGCCAATTTCAGTGTCTTCTGTAATACCACTGACTTTAAATTGTTGCCATTGACTGGGGTCAGACATGATAGGGGTGGCTGAAATTACCACATAATCTTCTAGGCATGGAGGGAGGCATTCAATCAATCAATAATTTTAAAAGAACGTATTACATTCACACCATCTACTTACTTTGTGCTTAGTGCTGAAAACTGAGGGAAATATTTAAAAGTCTGTCTCTTTGGCCAGAAAACTTCAAAATCTACCTGGAAAGATGAATATTACTCGAATGTCATAATTAAATGCTATTTTTTAAAAAATTAAGACTTATTCTAGAGTTATGTTTAGAATATGGAGAGATGAAGGTTTCTGAAATAAACAGAAAAGGCTTACACGGGATTAAGATTTAAACAGGAAAGATATTAGGATTAGAATATGTCAGGGTCAGAGGTAAGACTTTCTATGTGCAAGGGAGGGGACGGGGTGAACAAAGACACAAAGCCTGGCATGAGCACAGCTTATCTGAGCAGAAGAGAGCCACTGACCAGACTGGAGTGCACGAGAGACAGATGGAGGAGATCAAATTATGGAGAACCCCAAAATGTGCTCTGTGATCTTGATACCAACCCTGAATCCAACCTGGTCAGTCTGGGATGGTGATACCCAGAGTGGCAGGGATCGTAGTTTGGGCAGTGTTAGAGCTTGGAGAGCAGTAAAGGAGCTTATCTTAACACCTCCAATCCCCATTCTCCTCTTGGTTTCCATTTCACTCCAATCAGTGCTCAATTTTTTTTTTTTACTTTAAAATCTCACAGGGATGAATCATCCCAATCTCCCTATGAGGCAATGGTTCTCAAAGATGGATGTACATCAGAATCCTCAGTGATTTTATTTTACCTGCTGGTTTCTGAAACTGTCTCCTACCCCACAGCCAAGTTATGGTTTACTAGAATAAGATTAGGGTCTAGAGGTCTGCATTTTTGCAAAGGTCTAAGGTGGTCTATAGGCCACATTTTTGGTTATGGCCCTAAGGGGTAAATGACCTAAGGAAAGAGCAGTAAAAATCTCAGAAGATGGATAGCCAGAGAAAGGCATGATAGAAGCAAACTGGATGAGATTGGAGACTATTATTCTAAGTGGTGTAACTCAGGAATGGAAAAACCAAACATCGTATGTTCTTACTGATGTGTGGGAGCTAAGCTATGAGGACGCAAAGGTATAAAAATGATACAATGGACTTTGGGGGAAGAGTGGGAGGGGGATGAGGGAAAAAGGACTACAAATATGGTGCAGTGTATACATCGGTGATGGGTGCACCAAAATCTCACAAATTACCACTAAAGAACTTACTCATGTAACAAGAAAAAAAATAAAAAAGAAGCAAGTAGTCACAATGAAACTGACTTTTACTTAAATTTAAATGCCACCCAGAGCAATTCTTATCTTTTTCATCATCTAAGGGCTTTCCTTAACTTGATGAGTAGGGGTGATATGTATGATAGGTATAAAAATTATCCAATTTCCAGAAGCCCAGGTAGTGAAAATACTAAAGCTCACCTTAATCCAAGGACATCCTGAGAGCAGCCACTTGAATTTATGCTTTGCTATCACCTGGGCCCAGAGTAGCTCATTTTAAACTACAATTAGTAGCAAATTACAGTCAGACTGACTTTCAAAAGTGCTGGTTACATTCTGCTAGGAAACAATTTAAAGGATCAGATTCACGCTGCCACTAAATCAAACAAGCTCATCTAGCTCCAGAGACTTGGGCCTCCCAATCCTGCAAAGTCTGCAAGTCGGCATCTCTTTTAGCAAAAGGCTTAGCTCTGGGCTTTGGTATTCTAATCAGTTCTCACTCTAACAATGGCCTGATCTGCTTAGAGAGGGTGCAGTAAAGTGACGGGCAAAAATGCAGAAATGGTGAAAATGTATATATCTTCTCCGATGGGAAACCTTTGCAGACTTTTGTAATACCTGACCCAGTTTCTCTGTAGGTTCTCTGCAAACTCATTGGGAAGTGAAGAGACCTCAGAGAAGACACAAACTCTCCTCTGTCAACTGTTCTTTCATTCAATACACAGTGAAGAAAGCCAGACAGTGCAGAGCAAATTTGTGCCACTGAGCTCTCCACAGAGTCACACGGTTTGACTGTGGGAACTGGAATGCCAACAGCTGATACGGTCTGGGACAGAGCTGGAATGTGGGGTCACAGTGTGGGGTGCAGTTCTGAATGGATTGAGTGAACTTCCTCAGAGTTATAATTTGAGA
The DNA here is from genome assembly GCA_028533165.1 of Leontopithecus rosalia. NCBI lineage: Eukaryota > Metazoa > Chordata > Mammalia > Primates > Cebidae > Leontopithecus > Leontopithecus rosalia. The sequence goes on along the minus strand of JAPYYA010003863.1, from coordinate 9,211 downwards.
AAATTGTAAAAAGTTTTCAGTTCTTACAACACAGCTACAAGAGGAAAATGCCTTCCTAATACTTATTTCACCAGAAATCTTTATTTTGTCTTTCTCACTCTCCCACAGTTTTATAATGAGAGCACGGCCATTTCACCTGAGTTAAAAGCAAAGCAAAGACCCCTACAAGTGAAGGAAACACATGTGAGGCCTAATCCCACTCCTTTTATTTTTACTTTTAATCAGCAAGCAAATAATGTTTGGTTTTATTTTCTGTGATCCTGGCCAGATAGAGAGCCAAGTGTCCATGAAGAGATGTGCAGAGCCGTCTGTCTGCAGCAGAAATGAGTACAGTACAGCTGCATTTTATGCCCAGGCACAGACACCCCTCATTCCTGGAGCTGAGGAAACAAAATCCCCCGTGTCTTTGAATCACCATCTAAAGGTACCTCATTTTCCTCAAGGACAGGCAACCCTCAACCATCTCAAGGACAGCATAAGACAGGGAAAAGAATGCTGTTGAACTAAACTGAATTTAAATTAAAAGCCAATGCCCTTTCCATAAATGCAAGAAATTTTGCTTGTTTACAATATCTACTGGGCACCGAATGGGCGAGTCTCTGGCAGTTGTTTGGGACCACCCAGTTTCTGACTACCACCCTGGCATCTCCCAGTCTCAATTTCAAGATAACAACTATCCTGAAAGACACATTGCCCATTCTGGCCAGTGCCTGGTATTTTCTTCACTCCCTCATATGCCTCATAATAAAATATCTGGCCCAACTGTTTCTTCATTTCACCAGTGTCAGCTAGAAAAGAAGGGTAAACTCAGAATGACTGACTGCAGAGTCAGAGCGGGGAGGAGAGGACCTGCCCATCTCTCAGCCCCATGTCTCTTGAGAATCTGTATTTGGAAACTGATGCCCCTGGAGGTCCTCAAAGTCTACATTTCAACATGTTTTCCAGAATTCCAATAGCGGAGCCTCTTCAAGGAGTCTGGGCTAGGGAGCAAGCCTGGAGGAAAGTATCTACATGATGAGATCTGCTTGAACCTACCCTCCATGACCCTCTCCCGCCTGCCCATGCCCCTGTAGTTTGGCTCAACAGCCATTGTGACAGAAACTAAAGGGGAAGAAGCATTTCCAGCCTTGATGAAATTTTGTTTGTGTACATTGCTGAACCTGTTGCCTATTTGCTATGAGAAAGAGTCCCAATCCAGAACCCAAGAGAGGATTCTTGGATCTAGCACAAGAAAGAACTCGAGGCAAATTCATACAGTAAAGTGAAAGCAGTTTATTGAGAAAATAAAAGAATAAAGAAGGACTACTCCACAGAGCAGTTCGAGGGCTGTTGGTTGCCCATTTTTATGGTTATTTCTTGATCCTATGATGAACAAGGGGTGGATTATTCATGCCTCCCCTTTTTAGATCATGTAGGGTAAGTTCCTGACATTGCCATGGCATTGTAAACTGTCATGGTACTGGTGGGAGGGTAGCAGTGGGAATGACCAGAGGTCACTCATTGCTATCTTGGTTTTGGTGAGTTTTAGCCTGCTTCTTTACTGCAAACTGTTCTATCACCAAGGTCTTTATGACCTGTATCTTGTGCCACCCTTCTATCTCATCCTCCGACTTAGTATGCCTTAACCATCTGGGAATGCAGCCCAGTAGGTCCAGCCTCATTTTACCCAGCCGCTATTCAAGATGGAGTTTGTTTCAAATGTCTCTGGCATATCTCCCATTTATCGAGTGGCATTTATGCTGGGTAGGTCCTATGTGTTCCTGCATCCTCTGGGATTGGGGTCTCTGAGGAAATCAGAAGGAATACCTGTCGTCCTCTTAAGGACAGCCTTCTTATTCTTGCGGGCATTGTGGAGACTGTGATCCCACCTCCCATCCGGCTTTCAGACTGCCATTCCTGTGTCCATTTACTTCTTTTCTCTTCCTCACAGATCAATTCAGTTTTACATCAGAATAATTCAACTCAACCTCCTTATTTTATAGATGAGGTCACGATAGTCTAGGAAACTTGAATGGCTTTATGTACCACTAGATGTGTTCCTCTCATTTACTCCTCTGTCCGTTTTGTCTTGTGTGTATGTGTGTGTGTGTGTGTGTGTGTGTGTGTGTGTGTGTGTGTGAGACTGTGTGACAGAAAGAGAGAGAAGGGCTTATTTATTCATTCAGATCATTGACTATTTTATGCAAGAGGGAAAGCACTGATTTTTTTTTAGCTCTTACTGTGTGTGCCAAACTAGAAGCTTTTTGTATGTTATCTTTTCTGAGTCTCATACCAGCTCCATGAACTAGGTGTTATTATCCACATGTACCAGATGAGGAAATGAAGGTTCACAGAGGTTAAGTAACTTGCAGAAGATTGTACTTCTCGGGGGATCTGGGCTTGGGCTCCGTGCCTGACTTAGCCCAGGACTGGTCCATAATAACACATCTTTAGATCTCTGTGTGGAACACTGCCCTGGACTTCAGAGATAAGAGGCTGCACATGAGGGATGAGGGGTAGCCTGAGGCTTGATCAAGGGGAGGGGCTGTAGGCAGGGCAGTCCCTGAAGGACCCCAACACATATGAGAGGGGATATTCTGCTGTTCAGTAGGGCACTGCTCCTAAGCCATCTACCCTGCTTCTCTCCTTTCCACTTTGAGGCTCTTTTTTTTTTGTATGAAGTGACAATGGGAGGAAAAAAGGGGTCTTGCAGAGGTACTCAGAATGACAACACTAAGTGTGATGGTGCTGCTTATGCCATCTGATTGCATAGATGCTACCAGGGACATGGATGGCAATGTGGGGCTGGAAGAAAACTGTGCAGGCATCTTCACTTTGTAGGGGGATGAAACTCTCAGATCACCCTGATGGCTGCGCAAATAAGAAACCAGAGGACATCGTTTCTTTGTGCCCTTGGTGGGGACGCTGCTCATGGGGCAGCCCTTTCATTCATTTTTTTTTTCTGGGCATCTATTTAGGAACTCATTTTCTCTCCAAGTGACTCTCTGAATGGAGACAGGGAAAGAGATATTGAGAAGAAAATCTACAATTATTGACCAGGACAGTAGGTCAGGCACAAGCCCATTGGTTTACTGGCATTTTTCAGAACAAGATAATGAAGTTTGTGCTTTCTTTGTGCTCAGATGAGCAGATTTGGAGCCTCTACACTGGGCTGCTAAGACTGGAGTTCCATGAGATAAATGTTTTCTAATGTGGACTTCTCTTGGAGAAAGACCTCTGGAGAGAAAAACACCCTACTATAGTTGGAACATGAGTTTTTTCTTTCCTTTTGGCTTGCTCTGTGGCATCATTCATTACACTTGTCTTTGAGGGCATTGGGACTACAACTATTCCCACTTTCTCTTTTTCTCTAGGGATTTAACTTTAGCTCATTTTAAAATGGCAAGTTGCCTAGAACGTTTTTCCCCATCTTTCCAGAAAGGTTTGCAAACTGGCAGAGCTATTTAAATGCAGGTAATCTGAAGATATGCTGGTGTGTTCTATTCAAGCACATTTCTTTTTTTTTTTTCTCAAAAGAGTACAAAGTGATTTTTAAGAGTTGAAAGGGAACTAATGAAAGTTATTTCATTATTATTCATGGAAAACAAAGCCCCAGGAAAGAGCAGAAAGTGACATAAGAGTACATCAGACTGGGAGAGAAGTTTCTCTAGGTTCTCAGTGCTTTTGATGATCATAAATACACACTGCCCTTTTCCACACAGCGTTGTTATGAACACTGACTTACTACTGCTGTCTTCACAAAGGTGGAAGAGCTAGTTCACTGATACGAGGTTGATTTGCAGGATTACACCAAAAGAAAACCTGTGAAAGTTTGTCTTATCGTGGACAGGACAGGCTTTTAAGGATTTCTTCATAATTCCTTCCCTAAGTTCTGTTTTGGTACAGCTGGGCCTGACCTACTCTGTGCCTTCGTAACGGGGTTTTGCACAGGTGATAATAAGTAACAAGATGAGGAGGCTGTGATGTTAAAACTCATCTCTGAAACTCAGCAAGCCTTCTCGCTCCCAGTCCCTAGGCCAGATTCATGCATTTTATTTATGTATATGATGTCTGCTACTGAGACTCAGATGAAAAATTAAAACACAAATTCATCAGAAGGAGCTGTAGTGGAGCTTGGTTAAAATTGCAACCTCTGAACTTTCGGACTCCTCCTGCCACAGAAATAACAAGATCATTACTTAGCTCGGAAAACAAAGAAAGCGCTCTCCTCCCTGCAACAACAGGCGAAAAGGCAGACTTGAGAATACTAGCACAGCTCACAACATCACTCACAACATCCCAAACCAAAACAAAAGCAACTCGCCAAGCAGCCAAACAAATGGAGAAGTCAGTCTCCAGCGAACCCTGGTGAATTGCCAAATTTGGCTCTGGCTGTTTGCCCATGAGGAATTACGTAATTCTAAAACGAGGACTCTCAACTGAGAGTTTCAGCCTCTCATATTTTACTCCCAGGATCTGGCAGCAAAAATAGGTGAGAATCTCAGTTCCACTGATGCAGGGAGCTAGCTTGCTGATTTTGATTAAGTAATTCTGTTGTTAGGATAAACTGTGGATGATGTAGAAGGTAATGCTATGTTTATGAGATTATAGAATCAACTCCACTCCTCCCTCCCCCAAAAGTAACTGAAGTAGCCTCTATTTCATACTCTAAGTGATCCATGTCTCCAATTCTTTGAGGTCAATAAATACAAATATCCAAAGCAGGAAGCCCTGTTGACTTTCTTCTTCCACTGTGGGAAAGCAACCTCAGACTAAAGAACTGGCTGATATTCTAGGGATTCACTAAGGAAAAGCAGAAGTAGGAGAATGTTGAGGTTAGAAAGTTGAGGCTGAGGTCTGGTATCAGGATGTGTTAATTAAATGACCCCTGTAGACCAGACATCTTACAGATATTCTCTCATTAATATCCACAGCAGCCCTATAAAGTACTATTCTCATTTCACAGATTAGAAAACAATCTCAGTGAGAAAAGCCACTTGCCTGAAATCACACAGCTAGTGAGCAGTGACCTGGGGCCTGAATGACTCAAAAGCCTGTTCCATGCCCCAGGCTCAGAGCTTTGCTGTGTCAAATTCAATGGATTTAGGTGAAAGTGCTGGTATTCTTATTAGCTCCATGGGAAGGTGTGATAGGGGTCTAAAGGTGTTTACCTGTAAAGTCAGTGCCTACACATTCCCTAGTCTCCATGCTGTCCCAGACGGTAGCTACTAGCCACATGTGGCTATTTAAGTTTAAATAAATTAAAATTAAATTAAAAACAACTAATTTCCTCTGTCGCAGCAGCCACATATAGTGCTCAGTAACTGCATGCGGCTAGTGACTATCCTGGACAGCACAGACTTTTAGAAAGTTTTAATCTCCACAGAAAGTTTTGTTGGATGGCACTGGAGCTGGACAGCACTAGAACATTCTAGTTGTTAATGGGACCTCCTCTACGAGGCTGTGTTAGTCCTCCTGGGCCTGATCCATCATGCTTACTGGAGCAGGAATGCTTCCTTCCTTCTGGCTTTCCATTAGGAGGAATTTCCCCTAAGCACATTTCTGACTTCTCTCTGCCTCTTTACTCATTCTATTCCTGGGAGGTGGACATCATTTAGTGATGGATTAATCTGGAAGAATTATTGGGAATGAGCTATCTACTAAAACACAAGTTCTGCTTTTCCTCCAGGGCTCTGCCTCTATAGTGGGCAAGATTTAGGAATGACCTGAGTATCTTCCGTTTGCCTTTAATCCACTGTCTACCCTTCTCCACCCATCTTCAGGCTCCAGAAGGCTGGCCTGAATGACATACATCAGTGAATTCCTTTGATCTCTGTCAGACCTACCAAATCATAAAATCTTATACTCCCACAAGAAATTCATGGTAAGATAAAAGAGCCATATCTGGAGCTGGGCACCAGCAGGTATAGACCCATTCACCTGCCACTCGTGCACTAGTGTCTCCCTCAGCTCACACCCATGGCTGCGTGGGGGAAGGAGGTTCCTAGGATCAGCTGATAAAGGCGGTAAAAGGCCAAAGTTGGTTCACAGAGGGGTTGGCTCTTTATATGGGTATAAGCAGAAAATGGTCTGCTTACTACAGCTCTGTTCAGGGTTGACCTGAAAGAAAGACTGAAGATAAATTCTTCTATCAGGCAGAGATCTGGGAAGTGTACATGTTTACCCACTTTGTGTACAAAGAGAAGTGGTCTACAGTAAGAACACATGTGGGCTCATGGTCAGTAAAAAATGGCTTGTCTAGTTAATCAGAGTCGGGAAGGAGAAAGATTGGCAGATTAGGGATGAAGAGACCTAGGGAAGAGGTGCATGAAAGCCCCTGTGACAGAGCTTTGTATCAAATATTAATGCTAAACAGAGAGCATTTACCAGGGAAAAGGCACTACAACCCAGTAGACAAAAGGACCCAGCCAGTTGACATCAGTCATTGGTCACTCTGATGCTGACAAATGGGCCTCACACCATGGCAGCAGAGATGGAAGCTATGCATAGATCCAACAGCATGTGTGTCCTCTTACTAAGGCCGATCTGCCACTCTGGATGTCCAGCCTTCTAGAAATACAGACCAGTAGTGATTCACTGATTCGGCACATCCTCTGTGGAGCCCAACCAGACAACTGGTGGCAAGAGATTACTTTAGAACCCTCTCATCTTGGGAGGATAGTAATTCGTGTTGACTGAATCAACATGTATACTAGATATAAGATTGCTTTTTCTGCCTGAAGTAATCTACCAACATGACTCTCAAAGGGCTTGACTCACCTACATAGGATCCCATGTAGCACTGCATTGGACAGAGAGATAAAGAACCCAATTAAAAACAAGGAGATACGGCAGTGGGCCCTTGACTATGGTATCCCCTGGCCTTATCACATCCCGTGTCACCCAGAAGTTGATGTCTGATAGAGTGAAAAAACAGCTTCTTACTAGCCACTGAGGGCCCAGCTTAGATATGATAGGCTGTGAAGATGGGTACTGTCCTCCAGACACAATATATATGTCCTAAATCAACAACTGTTCCATGGGGCTATGTCCCCAGTAGATAGCAATCGCGAGTCTGGAAATCAGAGTAGAAATGGGCATGGCCTGGCTTATATCATTTCAAGTGACCAATGTAGGCAATTTATGCTTCTCGCTACCCTCCCAGGCTTTTGTGGTTTAGAAGTCCTAGTTCCTAGAGGGAGAACATTTCCACCAGGAAGTCAGTAGGAGGACCATTAAGCTTTAAGCTATGCTCACGCCAAGTCCATCAGAAAAGGGAAATAGTCTCCATCCCAGCAGGAGTAATGGGCCCTGATGGTCAGGAGGAGGTAAGGCTGCTGTTACTCCCTGGGGTTCTCTTGGAACTCCCTTGCCCAATTTCAACAATAAATGGACAAATGCAGTGGTCATGGCTTGAGAAGGCTCAGTTTTTATTGAAGAAGATGGGGGTGTCCCAACAGGTAAGCCACTTAGACCATCAGAGATGTTAGCCAAGGGTGAGAAGAATCTAGAATGAGTAGGAAAGGAGAGAAATTATGTGTGTAATTACCTTGAAACCAGCTGCAGCATGGGGGTGGGGGATACTATAATTCATGTGACTAGTCTTCCTTTTGTTAAGTTTACCAAAAAAATAGGCCAGCCAGAATCTTGGAGGGACTGTTTCCAAGTTTTACTGTAAGATGAAAGTGAATCCAAATGGCCTGGGGCTGAATCTGAGATCATGCTGTGAGCACTGCCCAGATGCTTTGTCAGAGCTGAGATCATTCTCCCAGCCACTGAGAGTGTGGGTAGCCTGTGCCACTTAGCTGAGTCCCTCTCCAGGAATTGCCATTAGCAAAAAAATGAGCCACCTCTTTTCACCCAGACCACATGTCCCTCTCCAGGGAATGTACCGCCCAATTCAGTGTGTGATCAATGCAGAGGTACAAAGGCCCAACTTCCCTGCATCTAGCAAGACATCTAGGAGGGTTCATCCTACTCCCTGAACTCCCCGTAGGGCTGACTGAGGCCTTCGTCACAATTTCATTGCAGTTCCTACCTCCATTTGCCCAATCTGACTTCTTCCATTCTCCATGGGTGTTGATCTTGATGGAGGCCACTCCCCAGAATACTCCCCGCCTGAGCATCTGTCTCATGAGTCTGCTGCCTGAGGACTGCATGTAAGACACATGCTGGGCTTCACCAGAGTACTCTCTCTGCCCACACTTTTGATAAAATGTCCCTGTGTTGTCTTAATTTGAGTGTGACCTCTGAATTTTGCTGGGATCTGGACTAATGGGGGCAGGGTATTGGGCTAGGGACATGACTGGCGGGTAAGTCTGCCCAATTCTGTGGCTCAGTATTAGTAGGACTCTTTACTGACAGATATTTGTATCCTCAATCTACCAAAATCAGCTTACTAAAAATACTTTGGTCTCCACCTTAATTCTTTGTTTATTAAAAGTAATGGCAAAAAGCACAATTACTTTGGCACCAACTTGATAACGTATTCAGAACCTGAATGAAAGCTACTCCTTGGTGGTTCCCTCAGAAACCCCAGCCCCATCCATAGCCCCTGTAACAGATTTGGATAGAAAGGCCATGTGTTCAGTCTTTTCAAGGGTGACTTTTAGACAGTCCTCTCTCTCTCTCTCTCTCTCTGTGTGTGTGTGTCTCTCTCCCTCTCTCTCTCTCTCTCTCTCTCTCTCTCTGTGTGTCTGTCTGTCTCTTTCTGTGTGTGTGTGTGTGTCTGTCTGTCTGTCTCTTTGTGTGTGTGTGTGTGTGTGTCTCTTTCTCTGTGTGTGTGTGTGTGTCTGTCTGTCTCCTTCTGTGTGTGTGTGTGTGTGTGTGTGTGTGTGTGTGTAGGTTCAGCCTTTGTTCACTAGGACAGTTATTTTCACACATAGGCAGGCACCCTGATGGGAGAAGCAGGCTGAATGGATCTCTTTGATACTCAAAGTTGTTTAAGCCATTGATGTGTTACATGTCTAAAATCATATTCTGTTTTTAAAAATTATTTTCTCATGATATAATTAATAAATTAATTTATTCTCTGTTGAAAAATAAAAAATTATAGATAAGGATAAAATTCCTTTTGAGTTCTTTTTTTTGGGGGGGAGGAAGGGAGGAAGGCAGGAAGGGAGAAAAGGAGGAAGGGAGGGAGGAAGGAAGGGAGGAAGGGAGGAAGGGAGGGAAGGGAAGGAAGGAAATCAAGCAATGAGAGAGATATTGCCGACCTAGATCTAGAGGTTTA
>JAPYYA010003862.1:0-12391 GCA_028533165.1 Leontopithecus rosalia | reverse complement strand
CACATGTACCCCAAAACCTAAAATGCAATAAAAATAAAGAATAAATAAATTAAAAAAAGAAAACAAGAGAGGACACAAACAAATTAAAAAAAAATTCCATCCTCATAAATAGGAAGAATCGATATTGTGAAAATGGCCATACTGCCCAAAGTAATTTATAGTTTTAATGCTATTCCCTTCAAACTACCATTGATATTCTTCATAGAATTAGAAAAAATTATTTTAAATTTCATATGGAATCAAAGAAGACCCCATATAGCCAAGACAATCCTAAGGGGAAAAAAAAAGCTGGAGGCATCATGCTACCTGACTTCAAACTATACCACAAGGCTACAGTAACCAAAACTGCATGGTACTGGTACCAAAACAGACATATAAACCAATGGAGTAAACCAGAGACCTCAGAAGTAACAACACACATCTACAACCATCTGATCTTTGACAAATCTTAGAAAAACAAGCAGTGGGGAAAGGATCTCCTATTTGGTAAATGGCTCTGGGAAAACTGGCTAGCTATGCAAAAACTGAAACTGGACCCCTACTTTACACCTTTTACAAAAATTAACTCAAGCTAGATTAAAGGCTTAAACATAAAACATAAAACCATAAAAACCCTAGAAGAAAACCTAGGCAATATGATTCAGGACATAGGCATGGGCAAAGACTTCATGACAAAAATACCAAAAGCAATTGCAACAAAAGCCAAAATTGATAAACAGGATCTAATTAAACTAAAGAGTTTCTTCACACCAAAATAAACTTATCACCAGAGTGAACAGGCAGCCTACAGATTGGAAGAAAATTTTTGCAATCTACCCATCTGACAAGGTCTAATATCCAGAATTTATAAGAAACTTATATTTAAAAGAAAAAGACAACTTCATCAAAAAGTGGACAAAGGATATGAACGGACACTTTCCAAAAGAAGACATCTATGTGGCCAATAAATGTATGAAAAAAAGCTCAACATCACTGATCATCAGAGAAATGCAAATCAAAACCACAATTAGATACCATCTCACACCAGTCAGAATGGCGATTATTAAAAAGTCAGGAAACAATAGATGCTGGCAAGGCTGTGGAGAAATAGGAACGCTTTACATTGTTGGTGGGAATGTAAATTAGTTCAACCGTTGTGGAAGGCAATGTGGCAATCCCCCAAGGATGTAGAACCAGAAATACCATTCAACCCAGCAATCCCATTACTGGATATATACCAAAAGGAATATAAATCATTTTACTATAAAGACACGTGCACACATATGTTTATTGCAGCACTATTTACAATAGCAAAGACATGGAGCCAACCCAAATGCCCATCAATAAGAGACTGGATAAAGAAAATGTGGTACATATGTACCATGAAAAACTAAGCAGTGATAAAAAGAAATGAGATTATGTCTTTTGTAGGGACATGAATGAAGCTGGAAGCCATCATCCTCAGCAAACTAGCAGAGGAACAGAAAACCAAACACTGCATGTTCTCACTCATAAGTGGGAGTTGAACATTAAGAACACATGGAGGACACAGAGAGGGGAGCAACACCCACAAGGGCCTGTTGTGGGGGTGGAGGATGAGGGGAGGGAACTTCGAGGACAGGTCATTAGGTGCCGCAAACCACCATGGCACACATATACCTATGTAACAAACCTGCACATTCTGCACATAAATCCCTTCTTTTTTTTTTAGAAGAAATAAAGAAAAAGAATTTACTAGAGTGATTCAAAGGTATATTTGAGCCAGCAGAGAAAAGAATCAATGAATATGAAGATAAGACAATAGAAATTGTTGAGTCTGAGAAACAGAAAGAAAAAAAGATGAAGGAACAGTAAGCAGTGCCTAAGAGATACGTGGGACACCACAAGCAGGTCAACATACACATGGTGGGAGTCCCAGAAAGAGAAAGGGGTAGAGAAAATCTCTGAAAAAAAGGGATGAAAACCTCCCAAATTCACTGACAGACATGAATACGATCACCCAAGATGCTACAAGAATACCAAATACAAGGAACTTAAAGAGACCCACAATGAAACACATCATCAACCTGGGGAGAGCCAAAGACAAAGAGAAAATCTAGAAGGCAGTAAGAGTGAAGTGATTCATGCTATACAAAGGGATCCCTAATAAGATTATCAGCTGAGCATGATGGCTTGTGCCTGTAATCCCAGCTACTCAGGAAATTGAGGTGGAAGGATCACTTGAGACCAGGAGTTTGAGACCAGCTGAGCAACGTAACAAGACTCTGTTCCAATTTTTAATTAGTCAGACATTGTGGCATGCACCTGTAGTCCCAGTTGAAAAGGGAGAATTGCTTGAGTCCAGTAGTTCAAGTCTGCAATGAGCTATGATCAAGCCACTATACTACATTCTGGGTGAAGAACCAAGACCTTGAAGATTGTCATCAGAAACTTTAGAGGCAGAAGGCAGTGGCTGATATATTCAAAATGAAAAACAGAAACAAGAACCTGTTAATCAGGACCCACATATCCAGCAAAGCTTTCCTTCAAAAGTGAGAAGGAAATTATGACAGTCCCAAAAGCTGAGGGAGTCTGGTACCCCTACATATGTCTGCAAGAAATGCTAAAGGGGGTCCTGCAGATTGAAATAAAAGGATACTAGACAGTAACTTGAAGTCATATGAAAAAATAAAGATCTCAGTAAAGGTTAAAAAAAGTGAGTATTATTATAATAATGGTTCATAACTCCACTTTTGTTTTCTACATGATTTAAGAGAGTAATACATTTTTTATATTATCAGTCTAAAAGCTAGTACTATTATAACTTTGATTTGCAATGCTACATTTCTTCTTACATAATTTAAGACAATGATGCATTAAAACAATTAGATTTAAAAAAATAGTCTTCATATCCACAAATAATAAACAGAGGGCATAATATCAAGGAAAACTACATTTTAAATCACAACTAATTTTAAATACTTAGGAATCTATTTAACAAAAAATTTGCAAAACCTATGTGCGAAAAAGAATTATTCCTGAAGTGTACAAGAAGCTTTACAATAAGGGAAGGCAAATCTATATGCAAAATACACGACTATTCCAGGAATAACAAAACATTGTTCTTTTCATCATGGAAGTTGTTCAGTGTAACCAGTCTTCCCCAAGGTAATGGGCTGATCCCCCAAGGCATGGTACCATATTAAAGGCTCAGTGTTAGTCTCTGCTATTAGCAAATTGTGCACTCAGCAGGGAGTATATCCAGGTCAGCCTTTGTAAATGGAAGTCCACATTGGTGAGCCCCAAACATAATCTCCACCCCCTCTACCATGGCCACTTTGTTCATGAGCCCATTGGGCAATGATAAAAGTGGCTGGAAAGGAGGCTGGTCCACACAACAGGTGCTTATTAGAATTCTTTCCCCTGGATTCATCCTTTAGTAGCACTCAGTGGTTTAAATTTATATAGATATGGTTTGAATGTTTGTCCCCTCCAAATTTCATGTTGAAATGTGATCACCAGCATTTGAGGTGCGTCCTGGTGGGAGGTGTTTGGGTCATAGAAGTGGGTCCCTCATGAATGGCTTGGTTTTCTTCCCACAGTAATAAATTAGTACTTGCTCTGTGATTCTCACTCTGTGACTTTATGCAAGAGCTGGTTATTTAAAGAGGCTGGCACCTTCTTGCCCCTTGCTCCCTTTCTCGTCATGTAACAGCCTGCTCCTGCTTTGCCTTCTGCCATGAGCAAAAGCTTCCTGGGCTTCACCAGAAGCCAAGCAGACTCTGGCACCATGTTTCCTGTAAAGCGTGCAAAACCATAACCCAGAACTTAAACCTCTTTTCTTTATAAATTACTCAGTCTCGGGTATTCCTTGATAGCAATAAAAACTGGCTAACCCTGGTCAACATGGTGAAACCCCGTCTCTACTAAAGATACAAAAAATTAGCTGGGCCCGGTGGCGCGTACCTGTAATCCCAGCTACTCGGGAGGCTGAGGCAGGAGAATTGCCTGAACCCAGGAGGCGGAGGTTGCGGTGAGCCGAGATCGCGCCATTGCACTCCAGCCTAGGTAACAAGAGCTAAACTCCGTCTCAAAAAAAAAAAAAAAAAACTGGCTAACACAATATTGTTATACTCTGTGCCCATTAGGAGTCTATTTACATATTTCTTTCACAGACTTTTCTGTCACCAGACAAGTTCTCCATTTCCTTGTAAGTCATTGATTATGTAACCAAAGTTTTAGCCACAGCCCATGATCAATATAGACCCATGTCTCCTGCCATGTGTTCTTCCACATGAAAGGAACAATCAGATGCATTGTTTAAAGTTCTACCCACTGGGAGGATTTCTCTTCACATGTGCCCCTCGGATCCATCTCAGAGTGCAGCTGCAGCATTGTACCTGTCCAATTTTGAATAATTCCTGCATATCATGTAAGCCACATGTAAGCCAAGCATACGCTTTTTCTTTCTCAGTCAAATGGACACAGAGAACTCACTATGGAGCTGTAGGTGCAGGTTGGAGGGAGAAGACAATGTAACAGGAGTGGAGGTTGTGCCACTTCCTCATGCAACTTCTTTGTGACTTCATGGCCTGCTTATGCTTGATGTCACATATGCCACTTCCATTTGAGGTTGACATACTGCTTTGCACCTCCAACTTCATGGCTTGATGGGTCAGACAATACCCTGTGATGGACAGCTCAAATAACACTGTAGCAAGGTAACATGGTCAGTGTTTAGTCTCTGCTAAGGTCTAGTAACAATCCAAAAACTGCTTCCCAAAAGGAGAGTAGTTATCCACAGAAGGTAGCAGGTCTTTGCTGAAAAATACTAAGGATCTAGCACGGTATCATGCTCTTGCCTGTAGTCCCAGCTACCCTGGAGGATAGATGGGAGAATTGCTTGATCCCAGGAGTCTAAGGCCAGCTTGGGAAGCATAACAAGACCCAGTCTCTGGAAAAAAAATATTTTTTTCTAAGAATTTGCACTTTGATTTACCTGCAGGGGCCTTCCAAAGGCTCCAAGTAGCTTCCCTATCTAACACTTTAGAACTGTGGGATATGCTCAGTTGTATGGTTCAAGTGACAGAGCAGGAGGGACAGCAGCCTGTACCTTTTGGAGAACCCTCTTTTGTTCAGAGCCCCATTCAAAACTGGCAGCTTTTCAGGTAACTCAGTAAATGCACCCAAGTGAAACATATGTTGCCTTCAACTCCCAAATGGTACACTAGGCATTGTGTCTTTTTCTTGTTAATAGGAGGGATCAGATGCAGCAACTTGTTCTTTACCAACAAGTCCTGGACCATTAAAACTCTAGACATTTCATCAAGGTGGCTAGACCCTGAAGTTTTCCACCCTATTACATGCAGGCATGTTGCTAATATGTCTAAAGCAATTGCTACTTCATGCTCACCAGTTTCAATCAGCATAATAGCATCAATGTAATGGACCAGTATCTGCTAGAAGAAAAAGACAATTAAGATCTCTGAAGACTATTAAAAGTTAGGAATAAAGAGTGGATATACCCCTGAGGTAGGACAATGAAGATGTGTTGCTGGCTTTGCTAGCTGAAAGTAAGTTGCCTTTGATAGTCTTTGCCAGTAGATACAGAGAAAAAAATGTCAATCAATAGCTGCATAGCAGATGCCCGATAGTGTGATGGTTTGCTTCAGCAACAAAACCACACCAGCTGCAATTATAATCACAACCTGATTAAATTTGAATTAAATCTTTATTATTCTCTAAGACCTATCTTCTATACAGGTCAACTATGTGAGTAGAATGGGAAATGTGGTAAGAATCAGTGCCCTTGCATCTTTCAGGTCCTTGATGATGATGACACAAATCTCTGCAATTCCTCTAGGAATACGGTTTGCTATTTTCATCAGTAGACACTGTTCTGGTGCTTTCTACTAGATCTTTACTAGCATAATAGAACCCACTCCATGAGTCATGGAACATAAGTAGGGGTTCTGCCAGTTGCTGAATGTGTACATTGCAACTATATAAAGAGCTGGAAAATAACCAGAGGATGGCCTCTGGGTTGCACTGGGCACACTGTGGGATAGACATGAGCCAAAACTCCATTGATCACCTGACCTCCATAAGCCCCTACCTGACCCACTGGACTACAGTAATGTTTTGAATCATCAGGAATTAGTGTCAATTCATAGCCATTGTCGAGTGATCCTGGTCGAGTCTTGTTATTTTCCCTTCCCCAATGTAAATAGCCGTAGGTTCCATTGTAGAAGGCTGGGGAGGAAGATTAACAGTATACATTCTTGGCAATATAGCAGGGCCATTCTTCAAGGGGATCCAGCCTCTCCTTCATTCAAGGGATGAGGGGTCTGTAAATTAATTCAAGTCGGAGAATGAATTGAGGGGTCATAATTCTGTGCTTTGATTCTTCAAGACAAGGCTCTGATTATTAAATCTAGAGCTTTTCTGCTTATACAGATCAAATAAGACTTCAGTATGTTGACCATCTCTTTCAGTTTTAAGGATGCCACGATCGACTAGCTGATGCCAAAAACCTCTGTAACTCAGGCGGCTCTGATGACTGGCTGACTTGGCTCCTCTGTCTATTATCCTAATCATATCCACCTTGTCTTGTGATTAAATGCCACCTCTTGGGCCTTCCCACCTTAAATCCCATTATCCCTACTGTGTTGGAGTCTCAGTTCAGTGGTAGAAGTTCCCAAGCTAATTTATGAAAGCCACCACGGAAAACTTCAAGGTTGCCAGATTTTCCTCACTAGCTTATTTCTCACAACCATGATGAGGAGCATGTCCTCTGGGCCTTCCCAGGGAACGTGAACAAGTCATACATGATAAACTCACTGCAGCACTCCAATCTCCTGAAGTTGTGGGTCTCTTCCTCCACGGTATGGCAAAACATTTCCATCATTTTCACATTTATTTAGCCTGACATATCTCTGGGTCCATATTTCACTTGACCCACCAAGCAAACTTTAGTCACTCCTGGCCCTTTGAGCTAAAACACTAAATTTGTAGTGTGCTTAATGGACTCTGCTGTGGACTAAATGTGTCACCACCACCTCCTTCCTCAAATTCATATGTTGAATCCTAACCCCCAATGTAATGTATTAGGAGGTGTGGCATTGAGAAGTAATTAGGTCCCTAGGGTGGAGCCCTTTAAATGAATTTAATGCCCTAATGAAAAGGCATAAAGGAGATTTTATTCTTTCTCTCTGCTCTCTTGCCATGTGAGGATACAATGAAAAGATGGTCATCTGCAAACCAGGAAACATACCCTCACCAGATACTGAACCTACTGGCTGGCATCTTGGTCTTGGATTTCCCAGCCTCCAGAATGATGAGAAATAAATTTTTGTTGTTTAAGCTTCCATTTGAATGGGTATTTTTGTTATAGCAGCCCAAACTAAGGCAGATGCATAACAGTCAATTCAGTCTGATCTACCTTTACAGTTTTTCCACTTTGATCCCACACCCTTGAAATCCACATGTATTCCTCTGATTTCTGCCCATATAACTTGGGAAATCTTGCCAATCTTTTGGTATGTATCAAACTTCATCACAAAGTCATACTTTGTACCTTACCCTTTATGGCTGGCCAGAACTTGAGCCTAGTTACAGATCAAGAAGCAAGGAGAGGTGGTGGAGTAGATAACGGGGAGGGCCAGCAGAGCCCTATGAGAAAACTACACAGGTTCCCCAGGCCAAGGAGAGGTGAGCTCCCCACGCAGGGGTGGGAGAGCTGCTTCTACTGGAGAACAAAGCTTGGTGGAACTTTGGGATCTAATGTCTCTGACTTCACTGGAATCTGTTCATCTTTCCCCAGAGTTTAACGAAAGAAACCCTGTAGGATTGAGAATTTAGCTTTCACTGTAGTTCTGCCACCTGCGGGAATAAACTTCAGGTTTGGTTTACAGAAATCTTGGCTCTGCAGATAAAAGATAAAAGGTTGATTTCACAACAGTCCTAGAAACTTTGTATTGAGACATTAAGCAGTGGTACTAATGCCCATTCCACTCTTATTCCGTGCCTAGGGTTAACTTAGCAATCCTGTCATGTGATATCGATGATTGGCAGGGCCAAGAGTTGACATTCCTCTTTCCTCAAAACCCCTTTTACTTCTAACAAAAGTGTGATTTCATGGGCAATTCTCAGCATAAAGGCAAACAATTTATGAAAATAGTGAACCTGAAGCCTATGGGTGGTGAATCACAGGTGGCATCTCAGAGGAGTGATGGGGAGTGGCTGTGTGCTGCCCCTCACATGCTTGCAGCATTTTCTACTTTTGAATTTTCTCAACAATTATATTATTTGAATTACCCACAAAACTTCACTAAGATTGAGTTTCCCTGGGTTAAAAAAGTTGACATGTAGGCATATTCAGTAACTTACTTAAGATTATACAAATACTAAATCCAGGTCCCCTATTTTCAAGTATATATAATGCTTTTAAGAAAAAGCTCTAATATGCAAGAGATGTAGCTTTTTTTATATGCGAGTTTAGCTTCTGCTATAGTTTAGATGTTTGTTCCCTCAAATCTTGTGAAACTTGATCCTCAGTGTTGGCATTGGGGCCTAATGGGAGGTGTTTGGGTCATGGGGGTGAATGCTTCGTGAATAGATGAATTCCCTGCCTTGGGGGTGAGTGAGTTCTCACTCTATTAGTTCCTGCAGAGCCCGGCACCTACCTACTCTCTCGCTTCTGCTCTATGTGATCTCTGCACTGAGCTCCCTTTCACCTTCTACTATGAGAAGAAGCCCTCACCAGAGGCAGATGCCCAATTGTGACTTTCTAATCATCAGAATCATGAACCAAATAACCTTTTCCTGTACAAATTACCCAGCCTCATGTATTTCTGTATGGCAACACTAAGCAGACTAAGACAGCTTCTATCTCAAGCTTCTATTTGTCCTGATATTAGAAAATGTAATCCAGACACGTTCAGTCACTGAAAGTTTTTTTCAGCCAGACATAAACTCTGTCAATTCAGAACTTCTCTCTCTGGCCCTTTTCCTCCTGCTTCCCTGATTGTAGCTCTGGGGGGCTTCCATGGCATGTAGGCTGAGGGAGGACAAGAGAGGGGCTGATCCACAGCCACCCTTAGTCCATGCTGGTGTCCACTGTAATGTCCAGACCTGCTCATTACTCATAGTGAAACCCTCTGAGTCCTCTGAGGTCCCATTAGGACTTAGCCTGTACCGGCCCTACTGCGATCCCCTCCACTGTCCTTTGGGATGCTAGAGACTCTGCCATACCCCCCATCTCTTCTTCTCACACTCATCACACTCTTGGGTACACAAGAACACCTTTAGGACCATCCCGGCTTCCTCTCTTTGTCACAGCCCAAATAGCCTTCCTTACTTCAAAGGATTCAATACTGTGTTCTATATAATGGTGGTATTAAAGTAAGCCTACAAATTCTTTCATATTCTTCCCATTAAAGACAGAGACTAATTATTTCCCCCTTTTATATAGGCCATTCTTAAGGACTCAATTCTGAATGAGTGGCAGAGGCAGATGTGACTCTGCATGCCCCCAAAGGCTGGGTCATGGAAGAGGATATGGCTTCCACTCAGCTCTTGGTCTGTCTAGACATGCTGCCTTGGAGCCAGGAGTCACCGTATGAAGAGTCCAGCTACTCGGGAGCCACCAGGCTGGTGAGACCACTTGGAGAGAACCTGGGAGACAGAGAAGCTGAGGATACCCATCTCTCCAACACCCAGCTGTTGAGTCTTCCCATCCCAGGCTTCACACCTGTGAGAGAAGACACATCTGGGATACCACGGCTGGACTCATCATTTGAGAGCAACTTCATGCAAGGCTCTGAGCCAGATCCACCCAACTGAACTGCTCCCAAATTCCTGATCTACAAAACACAGATATTCTATAGGGTGATTGTTTTAAGTGACTACGTCTGCAGTGCAAGTATAGATAATCCTTTCTGGAGTCTACTGCTATAGAACTGTTTTGGTTTAGAGAATGCAGAGGGATTAGGAAACTAAGGTTGGGTAGCTCGTGCAAGGTCATAAAGCTGATGGGATTTGCGCATGCTTGCTGGGCCACATTACACATTACACTCCCTCTCTAGCCCATCTGACCATCAGCCTTGTCCAGAGCCACCATTCTCCTGAAAGATATGCCTATATATAAATTTTGAAAGTAAGCAAATATTTTCCTCTGCAAAACTGAGTTAAAAAAGAAAATAAGGAGCATGGCGCTGCGAGCGGCACGGAGCTTGCGGGCAGTGCTCTGCACCCTGCGTCCTGCCCACCAAGGCCCTGGCAGCTGGGGGGCGGGTGTGGTCCGGAAGCTGCGCACGGGACCCGCTCTGCTTTCAGTACATAAATTCACAGAGAAACATGAATGGATAACAACAGAGAATGAGACTGGACCAGTGGGAATCAGCAATTTTGCACAGGAAGCGTTGGGAGATGTTGTTTACTGTAGTCTGCCTGAAGTTGGGACAAAATTGAATAAACAAGATGAATTTGGTGCTTTGAAAAGTGTGAAAGCTGCTAGTGAACTTTATTCTCCTTTATCAGGAGAAGTCACCGAAATTAATGAAGGTCTTGCAGAAAATCCAGGTCTTGTAAACAAATATTGTTATGAAGATGGTTGGCTGATCAAGATGACTCTTCAGAACTAGATGAATTTATGAGTGAAGAAGTGTATGAGAAATACATAAAATCTATCGAGGAGTGAAAATGGAACCGCTAAATAAACCAGTATGATTTAACGCAACACAGCAGAGTTGTCTTAAATTAGTGGTGGGTAGAAGACGTGGAATAGCAACTTTTAGCATTACCGATGGGGAAAAAATGACTGCTCACCCTGCTAATGAAAGCAATGCCCTTTAACTTTCGAATGATTATACATAAACATAATACATGTCTTTTTCACAATATCCTACGATTTTTAGACTAGGCTTTAGTATTCAGAATTCATGAAATTATCCTTGTTAAAAACTAGTTACAAAAACTACATAATTCAGAGATAATGTTGTTATTCTTAATTCTTTTTTTTGGACCATAGGAATGTGTTTTATTTAGCAAGTGTTTTTTTTATTCTTTAGCCACAATTCTCCCAAATTTTTACATTATCACAATTTTTTCGTATTTTTTAAACATTAGATACACAATTTGTTAGAAGTTAAAAGGGGAAAACATTCTTTTTGTTGAAAATTATCACATTATGTTTAACTTAAAGATTATTAACTTTTTGAATATCAAAAATTGAAGCTGCTGGGAATCATATTTATTTGTAGGTCCCAAAATAACCCTGAGGTCTGAATAGGAAAATATCTTTTACAAACTCTAACAAAACTCTCACCTCAAAATAAAACACTATGAAATTTACCAATCGTATCTGTACTCAGGATCTTTACAATATCCAGAAACCTACTGGACTTTTAGAAATGGCAATGCAAATAGGTTTACATTCAGAAGAGAGCTTATACTAAGAGGACCCGACTTGAAACCTGGCACTCTGTGCAGGAATCTGTTCAATCCTTAGAATGATCATAAAGTCATCTTTGTTAAAAACAAGGTCCTTGGACATCCCTAAATGCCCAGCAGAACGAAGAGAATTCCAGCACATTGGCTTTTACTGTTCATCTGAAGGGGTATAATTGCTAGTCAGATTTCTGGGCCTGTCATTGCCTTTTGCAGTTTTCATCGAATGTATCCATAGCTGTGCAGTTCTAAACCAGCTTCTAGAACTTTTGCTTAAAAACTGATGTTAAGGTCCCTTCACACCTATCTCCCAAAACTTCGTAAAGCATCAGGCCCATGTGGACCATTGCTTTACCTGATGGATAGCTTCATTTTTCTCCTTTTTATTCTTTAAAAAAATAGAAAGATGTAGTATAATGACAAAACTATTTCCCTCCAAAACCAAACTGTGTTAGCACTGATTAGAGTATCTGATATGTGGGCAGACCTGGGAAAATACCAGGGCTTCCTCAGGGAGATGTTGATTCTGAGGGTAACCCGCAGCCACATGCAGAGGGCTGTTCCAGTGGGGAAAGAACCCTCCTGGGCCTGGGGCCCTTGGATCTGAGTGTCTCCATGCGGCCAAGGTATTCCAGATGAGCCAAAGGGGTTTTAGATGAGACGACTGGGTCAACTCTGCCTTTTATTTATTTATTTATTTTTTTAATTTTTACTGCATTTTAGGTTTTGGGGTACATGTGCAGAACATGCAAGATAGTTGCATAGGTACACACGTGGCAGTGTGTTTTGCTGCCTTCTGCCCCTTCACCCATATTTGGCATTTCTCCCCATGCCATCCCTCCCCCGCTCCGCCCCATGCTGTCCCTCCCCTATTTCCCCCAATAGACCTCAGTGTTTGGTGCTCCCTTCCCTGTGTCCATGTGTTCTCATTGTTCATCACCCGCCTATGAGTGAGTATATACGGTGTTTCCTCTTCTGTTCTTGT
>JAPYYA010003861.1:0-12393 GCA_028533165.1 Leontopithecus rosalia | reverse complement strand
TTATGTTGGGCTACAACATGTTCTTTGAACTCACGGAAGTTTTTTATTATCCATAACGTGAAGTTTGATTCTGTTAATGGGATGTGCTCAATCTCCATCAAGCCTTGTTCCATTGTTGATGAGGAACTGTGATCATCTTTAGAGGGAGAGGGGTTCTGATTTTGAGTATTCTCAGCCTTTTTACGCTGGTTTCTTCCCATCATTGTAAATTTATCCTCCTGTGGTCTTTGAAATTACCAGCTTTCAGTAGGTCTCTTGAGTGGACATTCAAGATGTTAGTTCCCAGGGCCAGGAACAGCAGCGTTAAGACTGATGGTGTTTTTCTGCCCAGGCTTCTCCTGTCTTGCTTCCTTCTTGTGTCCGTAATAGGCGAGTCTGCCTTCCCGGAGCTCCAAACCTCGGTCAGAAGGGGAACCAGTCACGTTCACTCTGCGCCGAGGTGCCGGCACAACTTCTGCGCCGGCCTCAGGAGTCAGCGCTGGGAACCTGTGCGGCTCCTGCAAACCTCGGTCAGAAGGGGATTCAGCCCCGCCTAGTCAGCTCCGAGAGCTGCCATGCGGAGGTGCCAGCGAAACTGCTGCACCGCGGTGCCAGCAAAACCACAGGCACTGCGGTGCCGGTGAGACCACTGCCCCGCGTGGCTCCTCCACTGGGAATCTTCTGCTCCTGAGCGACCAGAATTTGTCTGAAAGTTTGGCGTCCTCTAGTTCTATGAGCTTTAACTGTGAGCTGCAATCCCGAGATGTTAGCGGTCGGCCATCTTGGATCGTTCCCGGTCATTTCTTTCTTAATTCAGTCCTTCAGAGCCATTTGAGTGCCTACGCTGCATTAGGCACTGTGCGAGACCCAAGAGACAGCACTGGTAGGAGACACATGATCCTACTGCTTACCTGGAATGTACCATTCAGTGGGTGGAAACTAATCTGAAATAAATAACTGTACAAACGCCTTTCTAATGGAACTTGTGTTGTGAAGGAAATGTTATGTCATCGAACCTGATCTAGCGTGGAGAGTCAGGAAAGTCTTCCCTGAAGAGGTGACATTTGCACTTGAAAGGGGTCGGTGTAATGACTTTAATATACATTAAAGTCATTGTGTTACATCATGCTAATAACCATTAACCATTACATTTTTGCTGAAGAATGCTGTGTATGTTTTGGCACTTCTTAAGTCAGATCATTTTATTCTGTTTGATTGTTGGACTGAAAAAAATGGACTAGTTCTCTTTTCCACTTCTCTTCCCCTTTTTGCCCCAATTAAAATTAACATGTGATAGTCCACCACTGTTTTTTCTTTTTTTTTTTTTTCTATTTATTGTTACACAGGTAAAAGTGTGCCATGGTGGTTTGCTGTACCTGCCAAGCTATCACCTAGGTGTTAAGCCCAACATGCATTAGCTGTTTTTCCTGATGCTCTCCCTCCCACCGCTCCCTGCTCCCCCACCCCACTGTGTGTTGCAGAACTATTTTTTAAAGGAAAAAATGGTCTCCAATTCTGAAGAGTTGCATGTCTCCAGGATGAGGTTTCATCCCCACGCAGTGTGTTCGGGTACCGCAACACTACTCATTTTTTCCACCTGAGTTAGGTGAAGCTCTAGCTGCAGTTGTCTAATAATGATTTGTAAGCATCTTAAGCAAAAATGAGGGGACACTGGAGTAGTACCATACTTAGAATGTGAATATTAGTACCTCCATAGTCTGACTTTCTCTCTCTGGAAACATTTTATCCATCACTGTGTCCACAAATGCCAAAATGACTAGTAAGGAAATGAAAATATGTGGCCCTTGAATGCAATTTGTGACCAACATCATTTTCTGATTAACAGAATATATTTTGTTCATTGAATCCGTTATTATCTTTAGTTTCAGCATTAACTGTCTATAGACAAAATTTTGTATGGTTCCTTGTTAAACATTTCAAAATGTGCTTTTTACTGTACAAAACTCTGCAACTATTATTTTCCTAAAAGTTCAATTCATAAATTGGTAATTTATTATGATAAATTGATGCAGAAAAATTGTATGATATAATATAAACATGTTGAAGTGAGCCAACACCCCTATATATGAATCTCAAAGAGCTGTGGCTATTTGATTTCTTTATTCAAAGAAAAAGTGATTCATAACCATTGTTGATGCAAATATTACTGCTTAAGATGCAGTGGGTTTCTAGTTTCCTCTTTTCTGTGTAAAATGTATGCTTGGTTGACCAGGATTCAGTGAAACCTCTCATTAGGGTACTATGGTTCATTAAGGTTTAAAGAGGCATCACTGAAATTTGAATCGGCCATGCTGTGATTGCCAAGTCTCTCTGAGTGGTAATTGGGCTACATCATGTTATGTGCTTTACTTCTGCAGTGGATTTTAGAGTTGTTACAAAAATAATAATAATAGTGGTTAAAGTCCGTGCTATAGAAAACATTGGCAAGCTTCTTAGTGATGGCATCTTTCTGTTTATAAATTGAGATTTAAAAAATCATATGCCTATAAAAAACATTCAAACATCAAATTTGAATATGATACTGACTTTGTTTTTCACTTACCGGACAGAGTATATTAATATAATCTTGTTTCTATTTCATTTTCTCAAACTGGAAGAAATACCTGGTTGTGCCTATAGCACTAGAAAAATCAGTAAGTAATCTGGATACTGATTTACTGAATGCCCAACATGCAGATGGAGAGAAACCATATTCAATATGTGACAGTTCAGTTAAGAGTGAACTGAAACAAGGGTGAAGTTACTAATAGGCAGGGAACTACTAGGCAGATGCATATCAGAGCCAGATCCACAAAGGAAGGGCTTATTTCACCTATATGATAAAACAATTTGTATTCAGGCACTTGAGAAACAGCAATTTACCATAATTGGACCAGCCAAAAATATTTCTTTTATTAAGACAAACCCACAATACTAGGCTGTCTGTGCTTTG
Source organism: Leontopithecus rosalia (assembly GCA_028533165.1). Lineage (NCBI taxonomy): Eukaryota > Metazoa > Chordata > Mammalia > Primates > Cebidae > Leontopithecus > Leontopithecus rosalia. The sequence goes on along the minus strand of JAPYYA010003861.1, from coordinate 9,461 downwards.
CTGGCTAGAAAATGCCCTCGTAAGTCGTAAATTTATCCTTAAAAACATATTTAAAAAAGAATCTTAACTGGCCTTCCTTGTACCTAGTTCAAATAGTTTTCTCTTTATGCACCATGAAATCGGTCTGTGTTGGTTACTTTATCCGCACATTTCACTCTGGATGGTGGTTTGTAAGCCTACCTACCTACCTGTGCTGCTATGTTGGGAGCCTCACTTTGCTCACCTCGGTTTCCCAAAGTGTTACATTTCATTACTGGGAGGAGCTGGCCACTGCTGTCACCTCGCCACCTACCATAAGGCCTAATGCATGATATATATCTAATATATATTTGATGAATAAGTTAATTACTCTGGCTTCCTACCTGTGGCGCAGTAGCTGACACGTATATCTGCCCTGCCTTTGTGAGTGAGTGAATGTATGTATTTACCATTTGGGAATATTTTCACTTTTATCAGCATGACTGTTTAGAGGCATAATCACAGACTTTTAGGAAAAAACGTTTAGGTAAAAGTTCTTTGCAGGTATCCTTTTGGAATATCCCTGTAAGGTTTGCTTTTTGTCAGTTACTCCCCAATCCTCCTCCCTACCCTATCCCTCCCATTAAAAAAAGAGCAACAGGCCGGGCGCAGTCGCTCACACCTGTAATCCCAGCACTTTGGGAGGCCGAGGCGGGTGGATCATGAGGTCAAGAGATCGAGACCATCCTGGTCAACATGGTGAAACCCCGTCTCTACTAAAAATACAAAAAATTAGCTTGGCATGGTGGAGCACGCCTGTAATCCCAGCCACTCAGGAGGCTGAGGTAGGAGAACTGCCTGAACCCAGGAGGCGGAGGTTGCGGTGAGCTGAGATCGTGCCATTGCACTTCAGCCCGGGTAACAAGAGCGAAACTCCGTCTCAAAAAAAAAAAAAAAAAAAGAGCAACAACACGAGATACTTGGTGCATGCTGTCCTGCTGAGTTTTTGAGTTTGCCATCGTTTTTGTTTCTGCTTTTGTGCTCAGTGGTGCGTGGCACTATGGTGCTCATGTAAGGTTCACATTTCACGATTGTTCTAGTCTTGGGGATGCATCCTGACTATATTGGGTCCCCTTGAGACTAGTGTTGCAACCGAAAGAAGCAGTGATGTAGTTCCTACCCTCCTGCACCTCAACTTCATGTCTTTGTGAGTTCTTTAACTATTTGGTCTTAGCTGAATTGATCAGGCTAAGGAGGAAACAGGACAGCGTCAAGCTGACCAGTCAGGTGAAAGTATTGTGTTTTGGAAGTAAGGATGGTTGAAGAATGAGAGGGACGGGAAGGAGGGAGTTACAGAGAAGGGGAGAAGAGCAGGTGTGCTAAGGTATGGAATGGTAGTTTGAGGAAAACTGGGTCCATGTTTTATTATGATGCAGCCCCCTCACTGCTGCCTCCTAGAGGGACCCTCGGAAAGAGCCACATTTGTTTTCAAGGCTTTCTGGAGTTAGACCTCTTTGGGTTGCCCTACTAGTCTCAAGGGAACCCAAGACAGTCAGGATGCATCCCGAGGAGATACGTAAATACATATAATTTAATTGCTATAATTATCTTTGTCCTGTTTGCATCTCAGTTAAACATTGTCAAAAATGTTGAGATGCTACTTCTCTTAGTTTTAATTTCCCCACAGAGCAAACCCTGAGATAAGACCTTGAGTGCAAGCAGTTTATTTGACTTGTGAGCCTAGGAAGTAGAAGTGAAGTAGAGAGTAAGCTAGGAACAGGGGTAAACCCAGTGAAGAATGTGCTGTTTGGGGTTACCACTGTGGGCAGCTGAGGTACAGCCCTGCAGGGGTCCCCTATTTGTGCCAAGTCCCCCCCAACAGCTGCTCCTCCGGCCACACCCTTCCTTCTGCTCCCCCAACTCCCAGCCCTTGACCCTGGCCAGCCTCCCCCTCTCCACAGGCCACCAGATGGGCTCCTGAGACCCTTCCTAAGCTTCCTACAGCTCATTCTGCTGGAGGTAGAGCTGAGGGGAGGGAGTGGGTTAAACCTTGGACTGGCAAGTAGAAGCCTGGGGGGATCTGTGTGCCTCAGTTTCTTCCTCGACAACAACTGAATATTTATAGTGGCTGAAAACTGGGGAGATACTTGATGGCACAAATGTCCATTTTCTCTTCCTTCCTACCTCCTGCAGGAAGCAGGATGGAGCAGGCAGCACCTGGTAGGCAGAGTGGTTTGCCCCTCCTCCCCTTCCCTTCTGGAAGTCTTGGGGCCTCAGTGCTTGCAACAGCTGGCCTTGGGCAAATAAAAGACTAGGTTGTTTACTAAAAAAAAAAAATTTACTAAAAAAAAATAACTCTGAAGAATCATGTAGTAAATGTAACCTCAAACCAGCCCATCTAAGTCACACTGTTCAGTAGAACTTTTTGTAATGATGGAAACATTGTGTATCCGCACTGTCTTCTATAATAGCCACATGTAGCTATTTGGCATCTGAAATATGACTAGCGTGCTTGAGGGAGTACATTGTTAGCTTTAGTTAATGTTATTTAATGTAAGTGTAAATAGCCATATATAGCTAATGACTGCTGCATTGTACAGCACAGGTCTAAAGGACTGGACATTCAGGCGTTTATCACCAGCTCTCGTTCCATATGTGGGACTTATGGGGGTGTGGGTGTTAACTCCCTCATACTTCCAACCTGCCCTGCTCAGGGCTAAGATAGCTGCCAGGACTTGGGAGAAATCCCTGAGGAAGAAAGTTGAGAGAATCAAAGTCCTTGAGAGGAGACATTGCCTTGATGCAGGAAAACTGTCCCTGACAGCTGCAGAGGAAATTGCAGGCTGAGAGGACACGCAGGAGGCACAAAATGCCTCTGTTATGCTGCCTTGTGAGGCATTGAAAAAGTGACAGTTTGGTACATTTAAATCTGTTTTTATGATTCTGAAGTATCAAAGTTCACATCATAAGAAATGTAATTCTGGTAATAATCCTGAAGTTTTCAGTTAATTTAATGCTTTGAAACTTTTAATGTTTTCTAAATAGCTTTTTTTTCTCTTTTAAAACTTTAATTATTTTGATTTAACTCTAATTTAGGCACTAGGACAAAACGGTCACCTCATTAGTAAGTAGTATTTTCTGTGTTTTCAGGTATTATATTTTGAAATGCAAGTGGAAAATGGCACCTGCCGTACATTTTTATTTTCATAGAAGTGCATTTGAATTGGTTTCAACCATCATAAAGACTATTTCAACTTATTTGTCACTAATGAATGTCATCGCTTTGTAAATTGCATAAGCTAAATAAAAATACTATAATAAAAAATGTGGCAACTCTAGTGATTCAAACTGTGAAAAATGATGAGGCTCTATTTTCTTAAAGTTGGATTTAAACTATTCTATGGATATTTAAATTTTTACCAATTAAATTTTCTGAGAAAATCTTGCTTATCCCTAAACATACCCGTCAAGCTGTAAAAAATGTAGTTTATACAGATAAATGAAGCAAAATAATATATTAGAGTGTTGCTATGTAGATGTTAAAACAAAATTTACTCTTGCTTTTTGCATTTCTATGAAATAAGTGTTTAGATGTTAGAAATAAAGGCCAAAATTTGCATTTAAATGGATATATTTTAAGAAGAAATGCCAATTTGTGACCTTTACCCTTGCCGCTAGTGTGAGGTTTTTTTTTTTAGGATTAAGAATCAAACTTCAGAGAAAACACAGGAAATAGAAGCGAATTGATAGAAAACGTTTAGTTTAAACAACTTTCCAGAAAACAGTTTTTATAGCCTGTAAGGAGGCCTAATCGGGCCTTGTCATTAATTAATTTAGTCATGTAAAATATATTTGATGCCTTCAATGACAGCAAAAGATTGATTCATAGTGGCATAAATCAGTGGTCCCCATCACTGCAGACTCAGTGGAAATGAGTAGTTAAAATTGGAAGGGACCAGTATGTTAGCAATCACGTTACTAAGTTGCTTCATTCTATATATTTGTGTATGCATTTAAAAATCTTAAGAAGATAGTTCAAAATGTATTAGGGAATGTTTAAATTTGTAAAACCTACAGTGGGTACTACAGTATATCTCCCTGTGAACCACCACAGTTGCTGGTTGAAATTACTTTATTCTATTTCATCTTTCAAGTTGTATTAGCCATTGTTAGAACTCAGTGTGATTAGGGTCATAGACATTAGGTACTGATTCAAAGTATGTTTTAAAGTATTCCTCTCTTTTCATTGACTAGTTGCATGTCTGTGAGAATATGTGTATGTATATATATTTATATATGTGTGTATATGTACATATGTATATGTATAATATAGATTGACTATATATGTAGAGACTACATATATATATATATATATATATATATATATATATATACTCTCTCTATGAACATATGTATGTATGTATGTATGTATGTTTGAGTGAGTGAATGATTGAAAAAGAGATTGATTCATCAAAGCTTACTCTCCCCTTACTGTGGTATAATACAACTAAATGGAACATATTTTTAGTTTAGTTTTTGCTGTTGTATGCATGTAAAGTCCCCTATAACCTTTTTTCCAAAACTATGCAATTTCTGGCACTGCTGTTTCTCCTATTGTTACTTGTTATTTATTACTTGGATACATGGGGAAAAAGTCAACCTTTGAACTTCAGACCATTCTCCCTGGACTGATTCAGGAATCAGAGGATGAAGGAGGATACATGAAGATATGTATGAAGTAGGTGTTCTATTCAGAAATGAAAGAACATGTGAAATATCAGTTAATGCCAGTTCATACAGAGTCCAGAATTCTATTTAATATATCAGACAGTCAATAAGGTCTGAGACAGGCCAACTGAAGTACCTTATTTAGAGGAAAGTTGGCCTCATGGAAATCTGTTAGCCATCACCTAGGCTCAACCAATGGGAAATTGATATTAAGTCAGGACATTCAGTCCTTGGTCTACTAGAGAGAAAGCTCCAGAAATCTGAGCTCTTAAAGTCTGAGTGAGGGTAAGGGCAAGTAGAGGGGGAACGACCCAAGGAGCATAGTCCCTCTGGGACTGACTCAACCTAATTGTAATTGCTCGAGGTCAGTGTATCTTTGAATCCATTATCACTTGCTCAGATACTGGACCAAAGCAGTTTCTACCACCACTGCTCTGGAACAGGGCATTTCACCATTCTTTTAGAAACTGGACCTTAAGAAACCAGTGGCCATTTCAATTCCATTTTGATATTTATTACAGATTTCTTAGTAGATGTCAGATGGTGTGTTAGGTCCCATCATTCATATGGTCTTAGTATCCATTAGGGCTAAGTAGCATTTTCTTACCTACCCTCTTCTGAATGTAGCTTATGCACAAAAAGTCAGGCAAGTATGTTATAGACATAGTAGAAAATGTTATGTCAAATAATAACCTGCAATGAAAGATTTTACTGTGTCCTTTTGATTCCTATTTTTGCTAAACAGGTTTAAATCCTTAAATGGTTACAGAATTTCCCAAAGAGTAGATTGTTTGTAGGTATTAGACTATAATAACCAACCAAACAAAAAAACCCCAAAACCCCAAAACTAATAAATACACACAAAAACTGAGGGGTCCCTACTCAAAAAAAGTTTGGAAAAGAGTGGGTTAAACAGATTATTTTACTTCTACTGCAAAGGAGGCTTTCAGTTTGCTGTTATACTGTAGTACCCAAGAGGGACTAATGTATGCAGAGCTTCCCAAAATCATTTGATCTGGGACTAGTTTGTATTGAAGCATCTTGAGTGACTGGTGTCCTATAGCACAAATTTGTTAAAATTCCAGTGCCCCAGTTTTATCCATCACTAGCAGAAGCTAACCTCAGGGAAACTCAGGGAGGGATGCTGGGAATGGACCTGCTGGTTGTACTTCAAAAGAGGCAAAGACAAAGGGATCCACACAGAAGCCCCAAAGAGAATTGCGGTTAATGAAGCGTTCTGCATATGATAACTGTCTTTAAAACAGGAATCCTCCAATCTGAAATGGCACAGACACTGTAGGAACAGAACTGAAATGTCTAAAATTATGAATATTATCCATAGGTTGCTCATATTAGTCAATCAAATTCTAGAAGATGGAAATGACTATATAAATTCTTCCCCTTGCTCCCATCTTGAGGATTAATTTATGGGTAAGAGATCCATAGAGGCTTGCTAACAGGAAATCAGACTTTCAGAGCTATATCCTAAATTTTGGTAATGATAGACAGTTAAACAGAATACTTACCAGAATGAATCAGTGTGGCAGAAACATGCCCAGGATTTGAAAATTTTATGATCCCAAAAGCATATCTGTATGCCAATTGATAACAAATATTAGATGATTCAAGAAATATTTGGTGAAATAATGAAGGTAGGTTGTATAGAAAGCACCTGTGCTTAGAGAGTTCATAAGTTTTTCAAAACGATAAGAGGAAGTAGAACTCTTGTAATTAACTAGAAAGATATGATGTGTTGATCTGCAAATTAAAGAATCTTGAATAATGAATGTTTTCTCTCCTCTTCATTCCTGAGCCTGTTTCTCTCCTCAAGAAAATTTGGATTCCTAAAGACTAAAGTGAGAATGTTTATTACATATGCATAATATCTAGAAAAAGACAAATCAGTTTCTGAAATGAACTTTGTCTTTGCAAAGACCATAGAAAAGGTGGTGAGTGAATCTCTTTATAAAGACAGACTTATCATTAGAACATTTTTGCTCGTCTAACAGGCAGGAAATTGTTAAATAAACAAACAGTCTTGTTGTAGTAATGAAAAAAATTTAGATATTTATAGGAGCCCCCAGTGAGGATAATCACATCTGAATGCATCCTTGAAAACAAACACAACTCAACATTTTAGTGTTCTGTTATTTAACCAATTGGAGTATGAATGGATATGTAACAAAGCCTTGATAATGTGTTTTCTCCCAGTAATTGCATTTCTTTGTAAATTTCTGGCCTTGGAACTACTGCATCTTAAAATCTCCCGACTTCATAATTCTCAAAATCAGGTGTCTGAGATGGTACTACAAAAGGCTGCTTGAGATAAGAGTGACCGTATTTAATGTTACCAACCAGCCAACTCGACAAAATAATCATTTTCAATAATGTTTTCCAACTAACGAGTAAAACCTATCTTACTATGATAAATTCTCCTGTTTTACATAGGAAACAGGATACCAGTGGCTTTACCTATATCATGCCCAACCAGGAAATTTAATTTGATTAGTGTTTTGCCTATACTAAAATACTTCTATCTGGATACATGCAAGGCTCTGCAGGGTGGGGTTAGAATTTTTTTTTTCATGAAACATTCCACATTCCCCCTGAGAGAAATGTCAACTATTATTAGGCATAGCCGAAAAACAAAACAAGACGCAAGGAGACAAATGAAAAGAACAAACTGAAAAAGTGCTAACTCCATATTGTTGGGACAAAAATAGTTAACACATGTGAAACAAGGAGAATTGTTCAAAGCTTTTTTTCCTTGATGTGAATTTGTTGTAAAGCAAGTATCTTGAGTCATTTATTTATGGTGTGTAAGTATGTAAGTGTATGTGGGTGTGTAATCTTTTTGCCCATTTCTTTAGTCAGGAACCATTAAATTCAGTGCCCAGAAAGATGTTGCAAATCAGCTACTATAAAATTAGAATATGCTAGAAACTTATAATTAATTGCATAAAATTCTTTTACAAGACCAGACAGTGGTTCTACATTTTATGTTATATTAAAAACTGAGAAAACGTCATTTGTGAAATCTAATAAGGCAGAACATTATTATGTTCATATTGAAAGTCAGGCTAATCTGAGTGGATTAAGGGTGCCTTGTGGAATAGCTTGTGTTAGTTGACTAATTCTTGTCCTCATTATTAATGTTCTGAGGCAACTGTAATACCTACAAGTAAACATCAATTCAAAATAACTTCATCAACATTTCTTAATCACCACAGATAGAATATTGTTTGCTGTGTTAATGCAGATTAAATAGCATAAATTTACTTTTATCTCTTTTAAAAAAATAAATTTTGAAAAGCAAATTAGCAAATGGCAGAGCCATCCCCCTTGATAGAGCTGTTTCACATCTTTGGAGAGCTTAAACATGATACACTGAAGTGTGTTCACTGTCCCTTATGAGCATTAAGTGGTTTGTAAGATAAAAGAGACAAACCAGAAATGAGAAGGTTTCTGTTACAAACTTAGTCATTTCATATAAAGTGATGGTGTGGATTGAATCACCACTCCCACCCTTTCCCCCCTCCCCTTCACGTCCCAGAACTTCAACTATCCTCTATGATACACAACTGAGCAGGAGACATAGAATCACATTTTTCACAGGGATTTGGAATGTCTCTGTGGTCATGGTCTGCCAGTAATAGAAGCCATATGCTGGGGGTCAGGAGGAAAGCTATCTTGAAACAGAAGAACCCATCTCTTGGCCTAATGACCTTGGGAACATTTAGTCATTTCAAGGCATTTATAGTTGAAGCGGTGTAGGGGTTGTTTGGGCTATGTTTTCCTCCATGTGACTCCAAGTTGTGAGGGGGAGAAGTGCGTATTATCCACAAAGAAGATAGCATCAGTGGTAAGTAAGTGGCCAATGTCAGTAGCAATAAAATTTCTTCCAGGGCACCTGTTAGGTGATTTGTTGTAGATTGATTTGAGTTTCCCTTTGTAATTTTGAACTCCTTTCAGCTTCTTAATACTTTAAAACACAAGTCTGATGGAATGAGAGATCCCGTGAAAGAATTTGATTTAAACTGAGTACTTTGTGGACATTGGAAAACCAGCTTTTGTCTTGAATTACATTGCCTTTGGAATAGCAGCATGTAAGACAAAGTGTCATGATCTTTGTAATGGCTCTTGGCTCATCTATAGTTGACACACACATTCAAGTTATATGGACTGGGTCACTTGAGATTTCCCATTTCCCATAAAATAATGTTTATCATGCTGTGGTGAGGCTCAAGATTGGTCCCGAAGTAATTTTTGCTCCAGTCCTTTATGGTGATCTCTGAGTACATCCCCAGAATTGACAGTGATTTAGAGGTATTGTCCATTTAAAATGCTACTGGTGGACACTCATCAGATGGCCAGTATTTGGGTAAAACTCATATTTGCAAGAGGACAGCTAATTTTTGGATATTAGGAAGGAGAAAGCCCCCACCGCCACCCATTTTACCACCACTGCCAAATTCTTACTATATGTATAAGCAGAAATTTTCTAAAATTGAGATTAGGTTTTACCGGAAATTCTGAATATTCTGCTAAATCTTCAAACTACCATACTTCTTTTGTTCTCTATTTTCTCTAATTGAAAGGGGTAGTGAAAATGGTAAAAATATTTTTTCCTTCTTTTCTTTTTTTTTTTGGAGGAAGAGAAAGAGATTAGAGCAGAAGTTTATTCAAATGGATAATAGGAGAGAAGGAGAGGAAGAAAGAGGAAGAAAAAGAGGGAGAGAGAACAGGAATATTGCTTAATTCTAAGAATGGTTATT
>JAPYYA010003860.1:0-12393 GCA_028533165.1 Leontopithecus rosalia | reverse complement strand
TCCCTCCCTTCCTCCCTTCCTTCCTTCCTTCATCCCTTCCTTCCTCCCTCCCTTCCTCCTTCCCTCCCTTCCAGCCTTCCTCCCTTCCCCCCCCCCAAAAAAAAAGAAAATGAAAGGATGTTTTCTGGTATGGGAGGGAGGTTATTTCATAGATTAAATTCATAGAAACAGATGACTGACACATAAGCTCAGGCACACATGGCCTTGTTAAATAAATGAGTTGTACTATCCATTTTAAAATAAAACCAGATACCAGATCACTAAGGAGAAGTTTATATAAAATACAAGGTATGGTCATTGTGGAGCAGGTTCATTGTTTACTGGTTACAAACCTGTCTCAGTCCTGTGAAACAGAACACTAACAAACATAAAAAGTTACATGAGGAAGACCTATTCCTTACAGAAAGGCAACCAGAGAAAACAGATGCCTGGGATTCATTGTAAGCTGGTTCCACAAGGTCTAGAAAACTGGGGCAGATTAACTTTCATCTGCAAGTGCCTCACTTGCACTATAGCTGAGGGACCCTGGAAGGCAGCTTGCCTTGGATTTTATACTCCAGGGTTCTAGGACATGCTGGACTAAAGTGCTGAAAGACATCCTGTTGTTAGGGGTACAGGAACAGGGCCCAGGCTGCTCTGGCCAGTCCCTCCCTGTCTCAGTATGTTATGTTTCCAGCCTATTTTAAGGTTGTTCTTGAAAATTACAAGTGAGAAAGGGAGAGAACCTGGGTTGGTCCAAATAAGCTGGAGAACTGACCTGCAGTCATTATCTTGAAGATTAAATTTGATGAGCTAGGACAAATACAATCAAGTGATACAAAGACACATGCAAAACCAACTGTAAAACAACCTAAACTGAAAATGTTTCAGAAATGGCTTTTAAAGGGATATTTGCGTTGAAGTTATAAGAATCAGAGAGTCTCACTTCAGGTAATACTGTGATGGATGGCAGGTGACTGATGTGACAGAGAGAGCCCCATTTTCAAAAATGCTACATTGACACCTGGCAATTGAATGGTCTAATAGATACTGTGATAACTTCTATAACTATTTGACTTTTTGTATTGTCAATATTTCAAGACAATATATTATAATACAATGGACATAGAAATGATAATTGGAAGACCTTTACATTTTAGGGTTATGGCAACTCACAGTCTCCCTAGTCTTGGGTAAAGGACCAAAGTGTTTAAGAGTCTTTCAGCTCTATACGTCTATGATCCCGTGAATACAATTTACATGAAAGCGCCCTAAAATATACTGGCATCTGATTGTAGAAGTTTTAATGAATGTTTTATTGTCATATAGTGAAAAGTTTAAGAATGTGTTGTATCTGAAATTTTCTCCTCAAAAATTTCTAATAATTGGAAAGTTCTCTTGATATTTTAATTTTTATCCTTTGTCAAAACAAAACCAACTAAGCATTGATTGCTACAAAGTTAAGAAAAGTGGTGAATGAATGTTTGAAGCAATCTGAGTCATAAGTCCATTCTGAGAGTTGAGTTAGATCTTCATCTGTGTGAGCATATATCCTTGTGTAAGGAGTCATGGAACACATGAAGAAATATAGCGATACTGTCCATTTCATTTTTCTACATAAAGATGCCTGTCTGATTGGGATAAAAGCCTCATGTGGCTTACTTTCACTATGATAAGGAGAGCTCTGAGGCAGGGCTGGAGTGTTCTAGCATCACTGTGGGACTACTACAGCCCTGCAGGGTGGAAATGAGTGGAGAAGAGAGCTGACATCTGAACACAATCTGCCTTCTTCTTTGGCACATTATGTTTACAGAGGCTTATTAGCAACAAAGGAAAAAATGGGCACGCACCTTAGGAATGAAGTGACTTGCTACATGCTTCACCACTGATGTGGTTCAGCTATGTCCCTACCCAAATCTCACCTTGAATTGCAGTTATCAAAATTCCCATGTGTCATGGGAAGGACCTGGAGGGAGACAGTCTAATCATGGGGATAGTAACCCTCATATGGTTGTCATCATAGTGAGTTCTCATGTGATCTGATAGTTTTATAAGGGGCTTTTCCCCCTTTTCCTCTGCACTTCCTCTTGCTGCTGCCATGTGGAGAAGTATGTGTTGGCTTCTCCTTTCACCATGATTATAAACTTCCTGAGGTCTCCCCAGTCCTGTGGAACTATGAGTCAATTAAACCTCTTTTCCTAATAAATTACATATTTCTCAATACATAATTTTTTTAATTTTATAAAATTTATAAATTATGTGTTTATAAATATATAGAAAGGTACATAATTATAAATTACATAAAATTGCAAGTATGTCCTTATAGGAGTGTAAGGATGAACTAATACAGTAAATTTGTATCAAAGTGGGGTACTGCTGTAAATATACCTGAACATGTGGAAATAGCTTTGGAACTGGGTAACAGGCAGAGGTTGGAAGAGTTTGGAGGACTGAAAAGAAGACAGGAAAATGTGGGAATATTTGGAACTTCCTAGAGACTTGGAGGGCTCAGAAGACAGGAAGATGTGGAAAAGTTTAGAACGTTCTAGAGACTTGTTGAATGGTTTTGAACAAAACGCTGATAGTGATATAAACAATAAAGTCAAGCCAGGCACGGTGGCTCACGCCTTTAATCCTAGCACTTTGGGAGTCTGAGGTGGGTGGATCACCTGAGGTCAGGAGTTCAAGACTAGCCTGACCATCATGGTGAAACCCTATCTTAAAAAATAAAATAAAATAAAATAAAATAATAAAGTCCAGGCTGAGGTGGTCTCAGATGGAGATGAAGAATTTGTTGGGAACTGAAATAAAGGTTACTCTTTCTATGCAAAGAGACTGGCAGCAATTTGCTTCTGCCCTAGAGATCTGTGGAACTCTGAACTTGAGAGAGATAATTTAGGGTATCTGGCAGAATAAATTTCTAAGTGAGAAAGTGTTCAAGAGAAACAGAGCATAAAAGTTTGAAAAATTTGCAGCCTAACAATGTAATAGAAAAGAAACACCAATTTTCTGGGAAGAAATTCAAGCCAGTTGCATAAATTTTCATAAGTAATGAGGAGCCAAATGCTAATTACCAAGGCAGTGGAGTAAATATCTCCAGGGCATGTCAGATACCTTCAGTTATAGTTTATATTCTAATACAATAGACTAAAGGTGAAGGATTAAAAAATGAGATATTCCATACTGATGGAAACCAAAAGAGAGCAGGGGTAGTTATACTTCTATCACACAAAATAGACTTTAAGTTAAAAACTATAAAAAAGAGACAAAAAAGGTTGTTATATAATGAAAGAGATGTCAATTTGTCTAAAGTATATAAAAGTTGTGAAAATATATTTACCCAACACTGGAACACCTAAATATATAAAGAAATTTTAATAGATCTTCAAGGAGAAATAGACAGCAATACAATAATGGTATGGAGTATTGATACTCCACTTTCAACAATTGCCATATTGTCCAGATATAAAATTAATAAGAAAACACTGGATTTAAACTATACTTTAAACCAAATGAATGTGACAGATTTATACAGAACAACCTATCAACAGCAACAGAATGCACGTTTTTCTCAAACACACACAGAGCATCCTCCATGACAGATCATATGCTGGATCACAAAATAAGTCTTAATAAATCCAAAAAGATTTAAATCATATTAAGTATCTTTTCCAAACACAATGGTATGAAACTGTAAATCAGTAACATCAGGAAAATTAGAAAATGCACAAACATGTGGAAATTAAAATTTTTCCAAACAACCTATTGGTCAAACAAGAAATCAAAAGCAAAATGAAAAAAATATCTTGAGACAAATGAAAATGGAAACACAATGTACCCAAACTTATAAAATACAGCAAAAAACAATTCTAACAGGGAAATGTATAGTGATAAAGAAGGACAAAAGAAATATCTGAAATATACAATTTAATATTATGCCGTAAGAAATTAAAATAAAGAAAAATAAACTAAGTCCAAGTTTAGTAGAGGGAAGAAATAAAAAAGATCAAAGCAGAAATAAATGAAATAGACTAGATAAAATGAACAAAACTAAGAATTACTATTTAAAAAAAATGCAATTAAACTTTTAGCTATACTCGAAAAAATAATAGATGACTCAAATAAAACCATAAATGAAAGAACTGATTTTGTAATTGATACCAAAATCATAGAAAACTCCTAGGAACAATTATGTGCCAACAAATTGGGTAACATGGAAGGACTGAATACATTACTAAATGTATAGCTACCAAGTATTAATCATAAAGAAAAAGAAAATCCAAATAGACCAATAATGATTAAAGAGACTGAATCAGTATTAAAAATCTCCCATCATGGCCTGATGACTTCACTGATGAATTCTACTAAACATATGGAAATAATTAATGTCAAATTTTCTCTGACTTTTCCAAAACATGGAAGAGACTAAACACTTTCAAACTCATTTTACAAAGTTTGTATCACCTTGATAGAAAAGCTAGAAAAACACAAAAAAGAAAAATGTTTGTGATGAAAATAAATAGAAAAATCCTCAACAAAATACAAGCCCACCTAATTCAACAGCACATTAAAAGGATCATGTAACGTGATCAAAAGGGATTTATCCCTGGGAAGCAAGGATGGTTCAACATATGCAAATCAAAAATGTCACACATTTTTTTGTGTGTGTGATGCACTACAGTGAAATAAAGAAGAATAAAAATTGCATTAATAGATGCGGAGAAAATATTTGACAAAATTCAACAACGCTTCATAAAAAAACTCTCAGCAAACTAGATACAGAAGATTTGTAGCTAAATGCTGCAAAGGTCATAAATCACAACAAATATTGTATTCCATGTTAAAAAATTAGAAGACTTTTTTCTAAGATCAAGAACAAGTCAAGGATGCCCACTATCCCACTATAACTGCTTCTATTCAACTGAATGTACTGGTCAGAGTAATTACACACACACACACGAAAAGAAAGTCATGTAATTCAGAAAGAAAGTAGATGACCTCTGTTTGCAGATGACATAGTATCATATAGACAGAAAACCCTCAGAAGTCTATGAAAAATTATTAGAACTATCAAATTAATAAATAACATTTCAGAATGCAAAATTGATAAACACAAAAATCAGTTGCATTTCTATACTATCAACAAATGCTCTGAAACATAAATTAGAAAACAATTTTCTTTACCGTGGCATAAACAGAATAAAAGACATAAATTTAACAAAGAGTTGATATTTCTGTAATCGAAAGCTATAAAACATTAATAAAAGAAACTGAAGATGACACAAATAAATAAAAAAAATTCCATGTTGATGAATTAGAAGAATCAATAGTCTCAAAATGTCCATACTACTCAACTTGATCTACATATTCAATGCAAATCCTATCAAAATTTAAATTGCATTTTTTACAGAATTTTTTTAAAAATTTAAAATCTCATATGCAAACACAAAGGATCCTAAATAGCTAAAGCAATCTTCAGCAAGTAGAACCAAGCTGGAGGCATCAGTATTATATATCTTGATTTCAAATTACATTACAAAGTCATAGTAGTCAAAATAATACAGCAGTGACATAAAAATAGACACAGGGACAAGTAGAACAGACTAGACTTTATATATACACACACACATATACAAATATGTATACACACACACACACACACACATATATACATATACACACACACACAGTCATCTAATCTTCAAGAAAGGCACCAATAATACAAAATAAAAAAAAAAGGATAGCCTCTTCAATAAATGTTGTTGGGAAAACTGGTTATCTACATGCAAATATAAAACTGGATCCTTCTCTTACACCTTACACAAAATAAACTAAAATGCATTAAACATTTAAAATTAATGCCAGAAACTGTAAAATTCCTAGATTTAAACATAGAAGAAAAGATCCATGGCATTAATTTTGACAATTACTTTTGTATATTACATCCCAAAGTACAAGCAACCAAAGCAAAAATAAACAAGTGGGACTTATATCAAATTTAAATATTTCAGCATAGCAAAGGAAACAATCAACTAAATGAAATTCCAACCAATGGAAAAAACATTTGCAAACCATATATCTGATAAGAGGTTAATATCCAAAATATATAAGAAACATATGCATCTTAAGAGCAAAAAAAAAAGCCAAATAATTCAATTAAAAATGGGCAAAGACTTAAATGGATATTTTTCCAAAGAAGAAATACAAATGGTCAACAGATACAAGAAAAGTTACTCAACATCACTAATCATCAGGGAAACAAAAATCAAAAGTACAATGAGATATCACATCACACCAAAAAGTCAAAAGAAAAGTATTAACGAAGGTGGAGAAAAGGAAACACTTGTACGTTGCTGGTGGGAAGGTAAATTGGCACAGCCATTCTTAAAAAACAGTATGAAGTTTTCTCAAAAAATTAAAAATAAAGGTACCATATGATCCAGCAATGCAACTTCTGGGCTTATATCCAAAGGAAATAAAATCACTATCTCAAATGTGACAGTTGCACTCTTATGTACACTGTAGTATTATTTATAATAGCCAAGATATGAAAACAACCTAACTGTTGATAGATGAATAGATAAAGAGAATGCACATCAATACAATGGAAAATTGTTCTGCCTTAAAAAAAAAGAAGGTAAATCTGACATTTGCAACAACATGGATGAACCTGGAGGACTTAGCATACTAAGTGAAGTAAACCAGACGCAGAAAGACAAATGCTCCATAGTCTCACTTGCATGTGGAATCTAACATAGCTAAGCTCATAGAAATGGAGAGGAGAGGGTGGTTACCAGGGCATAAGGGAAATGAGGAGATGTTGGTGAAAGAATGCAAACTTACACTTATAAGTAGGTTCTGGTGACCTAGATTATAGCATGGTGACTATAAGTAATAATAGTGTTTTATATATTTGAAGTTCACTTATAGATCTTAAATATTCTCATTGCACACATACAAAAACAGACATATGAAGTTATGTGAAGTGATGTTACGTTAATTAGCTTATCTGTAGTAATTATTTTACCATGTATATGTACATAAAAACTTCACATGATACACCTTGAATATATACAATCCTTATGTGTAAATAGTACCTCAATAAAACTAGAAAAAGGTATATAACTAGAAAAAGGCATTATAGCAGTTCAAAAAGGGGACATTTAATACAGACCATAGGTGCCAAAGTTTTCCACAGCAGGCAACTTTCATTGAGTTTTGGGTGATAGAGTACCTGGTGATTAGAAATTAGCTAAGCAGAAAAAGTGGGATTTCATTCTGGAAACCAACAGAACATGGGCAGATAGCTGCATTGTTCATGAGGGGAAAAAAATTGGCCCAGTGGCTCCACTATCCAATCAGATGCTCTAACATTTGTAAGATGAGTAGAAAACTAGAATAGGGTTCAAAGACTTACTGGGTGTCCATAGATCTATTGATTGATCATATAATAGTGGAGAATAAAATCAGTAGAGTGTGGAACCCTCTCACTGTATTGCAGTGGTTCACTATTCCCCCTTCTGCCTGTGCTTCACTTCCCTCCATCTCCAAGAACCTCACAGTCTCACAGTTCTTTACTTACTTAAATGCCATTCTTAAAAAAAAAAAAAAAAAGAAGAAGTCCTCCTTTAAGATTCTCTGATATTTTGGAATTATGTCAGGTTGTGAAAACACCAGTCACTTTATAATTGAGGTAAATCCACAAAGTTTTTAACATGTTGCTTCTGTTCTCTGCAATATGGGGATTCTTTATAAATACTTGACTCTTGCTTGTCATGTTGGAAATGTGAGCCCACTGTGACTAAGGTCACATTTAATACAAGTCCAACTTTTTTTATTTGCTCTCCTCAAAGATTGAACATTAACAAAAGGGGATGAAGTGGTGTAACAAGAAAAATGTAATTAAAATACATCCCAACTGTTTCCACTGCATCCATAATATGAGAGGAAAACTGAATACTCCCATCAAAATGCAAAAAGTAGTATTTCCAGGACTTAAAAGTGTGAGCTAAATGATGAGAACACATGGACACATAAAGGGGAACAACACACACTGGGATCTATTGGACAGCAGAGGTTGGGAGGAGAGAGATGATCATGAAAAATAACTAATAGTTACTAGTCATAATACCTAGGTGATGAAATAATCTTTTCAACAAACCTCCATGACACAGGTTTACAAGTATAACAAACTTGCACATGTACCACTCAACTTTAATCAAAGTTTTTTTAAAGTATTTCTAGGAAAGCACAAACTATTTAAAATCATTATTCAGTTTTGAACTGAAATCCTTTAAAAATATACAAAAAAAGGGTAGTTTCCAGATGTCCTTTACACTGTTACTAAGAATGTAAAATGTCTTTTACTAATTTGGATTTTTAAACACTCCTCTATGATCATATTTAAGTGTGAAGTTTTACTTTTCATTGTTTTAGACAATCTTTTAGTCAGGTAATGAATAGCACATGGTACAGAAAAATATATACATATACATTTTAATTTCAGCTTCTCTGAAGCCCCATTGTTCATTTCAGGCTGCTTTACTGAGACTCCTTGCACTAAACGCCTCTGGTTGCATTCCACTCAAGACAAAGGCATATTTTAGGGTGTACCTCTCACAAAGAGGTATTGATGGACCAGGAATCAGACTTTGGACAAATGGGCATTTTATTATAACACAGCCTAATTGTTAAAGCTCTTATTGAAAAGAATAAAAATTTCATTAGTCATCACAGAAACTCAACACAAACTCCTCCTCTTTTTCCTCACAATACACAGAAAGAATGGCAGCTTTAAGCTTATCATTGAACATTCTGAAAGCATTGGTACTTCCTTCCTTTTGTTCCACTTGCACTAAGAAGTATTTTAGTAAAAAATATGAAATAACTATGGTAATAATTTTAACTAGATTTTATAAATGTAATTGTTAAAGAAAAAAAAAGAAAAACTTTGCAATCACTGACAAATGAAATTCCAGTTAGAAGCAGCTGGAAAGCCTGTTCTTTCTTGTTCATAGCCCTAGTATAACTTTATGGGATTATAAAGAATTTATCAGGTAATTTTGGGGCTCAACTAAGATAAAGACAAAAGTGCTTTACAAATGGTGAAGTGTATATAAATTGAAGGAACTCAAGTTTATGTAATTATCATCACCACAACAGTTTTTAATTTTAATGTCTTTTCAGCTTCTAGGAAGCACTGGCATTGGTTACTGCCTGAAGTTTAAAAGCTGAAAGGGGGAAGGACAAAGATACAATGAAGATCACTATCTAGGGATGAGAAATGCTGACATTAATTAAGTGATGACATGGTAGAAGCCATGTAATCTGTTGGAAGATTAGTGTATTCAAATTTGGAAAAGGTGAAGGTTAGACTAGATGAGGACCATAAACACATGGCAACCAACAGCCCTAACACTTCAGCAGGCTTTGGTAACTGATCACAGAAGTGCTTCTGGCTAAGAGAGTTCAGTCTCAGAATCTTGCTAACATAGAACCCCAATTAGAGTTGGTCATCTGTGTTTAAACCTATTAAACACACTGAGACTACAGACAATTTTTTTAGATTTTTTTTTCTAGATATAAGAAGCTACAGTTGCCGTCTGTGATTTATAAATTAATCATATTACTCTTTGCTCAAAGTCCTCTAGTGGCTCAAATTTTTACTCAGAGTGAAAGTTAGTCTTTAACTGGACCACTATACAATCTCATCTTTCTTGCCTCTCCTTCCTCAGCCCTACCTCTCTTCCTGTCTTACTCAACCTGCACAGTTGCACTAGTATACTGTTTATTCCTGAAACACACTAAGCATGCCTCTGGCTCAGAAATTTCTCAGTGACTATCCCCTCTGCCTAGCATGTTCTATTCCTAAATATTTGCATGCTCACTCCCTTTTCTCCTTCTCATCTTTAATAATGTCAGCTTTTCAACTGTTCACACAACATTTGGCAAAATACAACTCATGTGCCAAAGCTGGCAACTGCCTGTTTTTGTACAACTCAAAAGGTAAATGTTTTAGTCCATTTAGTGTTGCTATAAAGGTATACCTGAGGCTGTTTAATTAAAAAAAATTATTTGGCTCACAACTCTGCCAGTTGAAAAACTGGGCATCTGGTGAAAGCCTCAGAGTGCTTCACTCATGGTAGAAAGTGAAGGGGAGTGCCATGTGTAGAGATCACATGGTGAGAGAGGAAACAAGGGAGGGACTATGGAGGCCCCAGGATCTTTTTAACAACCAGTCCTTATGGGAATTAATAGGGTAAAATCTCATTCATCACCATGAAAATGGCACCAAGCCATTGGTGAGAGATTCACCTCCATGACTCATATATGCCCCATTAGGCCTCACCTCCAACATTGGGGATCAAATTTCAACATGTAGTTTAGGGGAACAGAAAATAGAATTCTGCTCTGATCTCCCAAATCTCATATCCTCTCACATACAAAATATAATCGTTTAATCCCAATAGTCCCACAAAGTCTTAAATTGTTTCAGCATAGGCTCAGAATTCCAGTCTCCTCTGAGACTCAAGGCAAGTTTCTTAAAACTGCGAGTCTGGGGAGCTGGGGAAGACGGTGCTATAGAAGCAACACAGGATTGCAGCTCACAGTCAAGACGCAGAGGGTGAGTTCACACCGCATTTCCAGACAGATCTTTATAGCCCACAGAATGGTGAAAAGCCCAGGTGTAGGAGGAACACAGGACGCCAGCGCAGCAGTCTCCTCTAGCGCAGCACTCTCCACACAGTCAAACAGCCGGTGCCACAGCACAGCAGTATGGTGCACAAAATGCACAGGTATGGGTGCCCTGTTAAACTGGCAATTTGAGATTTGGGAGGGCAGATTACCATATTCATCTGATTAAACAGGATTTGGACAGTGAGCCAGACCAGGAGATTTCTGGGAGGTGAACTGAGAGCCAGAGCAGTGGGTCACTGCATAAGAAATCACACAGATCCCAGTGCCCTTTCAGCTGGCGACTGAAACACCTGGGAGAGAGTCAACCCTACAACTTAAAAAAAAAAAAAGGAAAAAGGCTCAGAGACAGGGAGCCAAGTGATCAGGCTCTATGGGTCCCACCCCCACAGGGACAAACAAAATGGCGATTCGAAATGCTCGGGTTTGAGAGTTTCACTGTGGGCACAGCTGAACCCACAGCTGTGCAGCTCAGTGGGGGAGGGGCGTCCACCATTACTGAGAGCATCTGCCCCTACTGAGGTACTCGCCCATTGCTGACGCAGCCAGCCATTGCCAAGGCAACCCACCATAACAGAGAGACTCCGCCAACAGGGCAGAGCCCACATCAGCAGGGCAAAGACTACGTCAGTAGGGCAGAGCCCAAAATAGCAGTATGGAGCCCACAGCAAGGCAGGGCAGAGCCTTGGCAGCCAAATAGTGACTAGACTGCCTCCAAGCTGGGCAAGACAGCAAAACGGATACTCACAAAGAAAGCCCTAACTCCCCGAGACAGAGCATCTGAGGGAAAAAAAGGGGTTTTATGAGTTGTGCGGCAACAGACTTAAATGTACTTGCCTAGCAACACTGAATGAACAACAGAGCTCACAGCTCAGCACTTGAGCTCCTACAAAGTACAGACCATCTCCTCAAGCACCTCCCTGAACCCCATATTCCCAAAGAATCACCTCAAAAACGACTGCTTCGATTGACATTTGGCGGGCACCATTCTGGGACAAAGATAGAAGAAAAAACTGGTAGCATCCCTCACTGTTCTGCAGCTGCTACAGGTGTAACCCAGGGAAGCAGGGCCTGGAGTGCACCTCAGCAGTCTTACAGCAGAGGGGCTAGACTGTTAGAAGGAAAACTAAGAAACAGAAATACTTCATCAACAACAATCTGGGCTTCTACTCAGAGACCCAATCAAAAAATCAGCAACTACTCAGATGACAGGTGGATAAATCCACAAAGATAGGAAGAAACCAGTGCAAAAAGGAGGAAAACACCCGAAACCAGAACACCTTTCCACCTACAAAGGACCAAAACTACTCACCAGCAAGGGAACAAAGCTGGACGGGAAATGAGAGTGATGAAATGACAGAATCAGACTTCAGAAGGTGGGTAATAAGAAACTTCTGTGAACTAAAATAACATATTCTAAATCAGTGCAAAGAAACTACAAATCTTGAAAGAAGATTTGAGGTAATGATAACAAGAACAGACAACTTAGAGAGGAATACGAATGAATTGAAGGAACTGAAAAACACAACACAAGAACTTCGTGACGCATGCACAAGTTTCAACAGCTGAATTGACCAAGCAGAAGAAAGGATATCATAAGTCGAAGATCAACTCAATGAAATAAAACAAGAAGCCAAGATTAGAGAAAAAAGCACGAAAAGGAATGAACAAAGTCTCCAAGAAATGTGGGACTATATGAAGAGACCTAACCTACATTTG
>JAPYYA010003859.1:0-12396 GCA_028533165.1 Leontopithecus rosalia | reverse complement strand
GGCAAAGGCCCTGGGGTGGGTTTCCTTAGGAGGCAGCTGGTAGATGTCATCAGCCTGGTGTTCACATGCATGGCCCAGTTCCCCTAGTCCACTCCCCCAGGGGCGTCAAAGGTCTCAGCCTTGCAGGAGAGATTTCCAAACTTGTCAGCCCTCGAGGTTTGTCTTCCTGGGTGGGTTTCTGCTGTGCCTGAGAGGTGGCTCAGGGCCATGTGACAGGAAAAGAAACTAGCCCAGAAGGCCTGCGTTTGCCTACCACTCTGCCTCTCACCTGCTGTGTGACCTGAGGCAAGTTACCAGACCTCTCTGAATATGATTTCAACAGCGGAGCTTTTGATACATGCCTGGTGTGGGGTGTGCGGTCAGGAAATGCTGTTTCCCTGCCACTTTTCAATGTTTCCTCTTCTCAGCCGACATTTAAAACAGTTCCCACAGGCTGGGCGCAGAGGCTCACGCCTGTAATCCCAGCACTTTGGGAGGCCAAGCGGTAAGTGCCCCACGGGCAACAGATGTGCTGCCTCGGAAGCAATGCTGCAGGCTGTGCCCAGTTGGGCAGATGGTCAAGGTGAGGCGGGCGCCAGTTTAGCGCAGCCACAGACGAGCCGCTGAGGCTCTGTGCCTCTGTGCCTGCCTGGCACAAGATATGGGGCCAGGACTGAGTGTGCCTCTGTGCTCTGGGCTGACCAAGGATGAGACTGGGGCATGCTGGAGAGATAGCTGACTCCCGACAACCCGGGCTTTGTGTGGAGCAGGTAAGGGAGCCCCCCCACCACTTGTCTCCCCATGCCAGTGGTGCAGTGCCCAGAGCCTGCAATCCTCACTCTGGGTGTGGGCCAAGAAAGAACAGACCCTTTGGCTGGTGCACTAGGCGACCTTCAGGCTATCTGGGACCAGCTCTGACAGCCTCTGCTCTGGGATCAGCTGCCGCAGCAACTTACACATGGCATGGGGCAGCAGCAGTGGCATCCCTGGACACTGACCCCAGTAGCATAGAACCCAGGACCAGATACTGCCACAGTCAGCCCACAGGTGCGGGAGGGCAGGAGGCACTCAGTCACAACTCTGTGGCTGCACAGTGCCCAGCGCCTGCAAACCTGTGCTCTGGGCCAGGCCTAAGGAAAAGTGGACCCTAGGGTGGGATGGCGGTACACTCCCCGACCCCCACGCCCTCGGGGAGCAGCCCTGCAAGAATCTGCCATGGGCTCAGCCACAGCTGCAACCTGGAAATGGCACAAGTCAGTATCAGCGGCAACCCCCGGCCCTGTCCTCCCCCACCAGCAGCAGGAATCCCAGGGCCAGAGGTCACCATGGTGCCTAATTTAGGCGGTCGGCGGCACAGCTACAGGGTGATGGAAACCGGCGCTCAGACTCATCCTGGGTGCTGCAGTGGGCCCAGAGCCCGCGACCCCACACTCTGGGCTTGGGCCAAGGAAGCACAGATCTTAGGGTGGGGGAAGGTGCCCCGGGCGACTCCCAGGCTGCCTGAGACCAGCCCTGCAGCCTCCCGTGCATTCTGCTGCACCTGCCACTTAGAGATGGCATTTGGCAGTGTGGTGACAACCCCTGATCCTGCCTGCTTCCTCCAGCAACGCGGACCTAAGGGCCAGACCCTGCTGCAGCACCTAAATCAAGCCCCGCAGCAGGAGGAGGACCGGAACTGGCGCCCAGCCCCATCCCAGTGGCTGTGGGGTAACCAGCATCAGTGACCAGTGCCCTGGACCAGGGACAAAAAGGAACAGAAGAACGGAAACCAGCACTGCCACCCTACGGCTCAACTGTAGCTGCCACCTGCACACGGCGCATCAGAAGCAGTGGCAACCCCAGCTCTGCCTGCCATAAACAGCAGGGGGGGACCCAGGGACCAAGGCCACCTCAGAGGCTGCCACCTGGCCACCTCTGCACCCGTCCCTGCCCTGGTGGCAGCCAGCCATGCTCCCACCCCTCCGGCGCTCTGCAGTCTCTTTTGCTGCCAGCCACTGCGGTGAGGCGAGCCGTGGTGCCACAGGCTCCAGCCTCCAGCATGCAGCAGATAGCTCCTCCTTCTCGTGGCATGGAGCAGCTGGGCAGGCAAAGCCAGAAAAGCCTACAACGGGACACAAGACAATGGTAGCATTAGACCCCCACCTTGTCATGCTGGCCACTGGGTGGCATGGGCCAGTTTCAGTGAAGGCACTCACACCCACCCTCCAAAGGCCACAGCACCTCTTTTCGGCCCAAACTGGCTAGGGAGTAGAGACTGGAGACACCATGGTGCCTGGGCTTCCCGCTCCACAGAAACCACTGGGACCACCCAGGCTGTGCTCGGGAAGCAGGAGCAGCAGAAACTCAGCCCCAGCCAGCCCTCCCCACCCATGTGCTGGTTCCCATTCCTGAGACCTCCACCCACAGGGCCCTGTCACCCCACAGTGTCTGCTACAGAAATGTGTGCCCGCCGCGCAGCAGCAGATGGCCCTTTAGAGTTTAGAGTCCGGGGAGAGGAGGACCACTCCTCTCTCAGAGACCTCTGGTGTCACTGAAACCTCCATCACCTGCCACCGGCAGTGTAGCTTCCAACAGAGCTCCTAACCCGCTGCCACCAGCAGTGCAGCCCCAGGATAGCACCAATACCCCATCCCCCACCACCAGCAGGGCAGCCCCAGGATAGTGCCAACACCCCATCCCCACCACCGGCAGTGTAGCATGTCATGGCAGCCCCTAACCTGCCCCTGCCTTAGACACTGCAGCACTCGATGGCACCCACAAGCCACCCCCCTACCATGGGCAGCACAGCCCGGGATGGCACCCCAACAGGCTCCCTCAGGTGGGCAGTGTAGCCACAGATAGCGTCTCTAAGCAGACCCCCACCACAGGCAGTGATGCCCCCATATGGCACCCAAACCACCCCCCATTGCGGGCGCTGCAACCCTGAAGAGTGAGTGCCCTCTTCACTCACTCTTCTGAACAGTGCGGCCCTGGATAGCGCCCCCAACCAACTCCCTGCCTTGGGCAGTGCAGCCACCGATAGCACTCCAAACTCCCTCTCCACCTTGGGAAGTAGCCCCTGATAGCGCACCCAACCTGCCCCTGCCACAACCCGCGCAGCCCGGAATAGCACACTCACCCACTCTTTACCAGGCAGCGCAGATCCCTGAGAGCACCTGACCCACCCGCCGCCTCCCCACCACTCAGGCTGTGTATCCGGCCCCAAGAGTGCCCCCACCAACCCTCTACCCCACTCCACAGGCAGTCCAACCCTGTGTAGCTCTCCCAACAAGGCCCCCAACCTCTGTCTCAGTGTAGTCCCCATGACGCCTTTACCACCACCTCTCCCCCCGCCAGCGGTGTAGCACCCCATAAACCATCCTCCACCGCCAGCATTGCAGCCCCAGACAGTGCCCCCAACCCACTCTCCATGTGGGCGATGCAGCCTTGGATAGTGCCCCCAACCAGCTTCGAGACACAGGCAATGACGTCGTGGATCTCACACCCACCCCCGCCCCCACTGGGGGCAACGTAACACCTGACAGCACCCCGAACCCATCCCTCGCCGCGGGCAGTGTTGCACCCCATAGTGCCACCAACCCATCCCAGACAAAGCAGGGAGCCGCGGAGAAGGAGCAGGGAGGTCTGGAGGATTCCCGGCGGGGTACAAGTCCCCGCCACTTACCTCCACCATTGCGTTGAAGCCACCACGGCTTCTCCAAAGAAACTCACTCTGACCTCGCCGCCGCCCTACGCTGACTTCCCTCCGGCCGGGCTGGGGCCGCCGCTGACTTCCGGGCCGGGCTGGCCGCAGCCGCCACCGCCGCCGCTGCCTCCGCCAACTTCTCCAGGGCGGTGGGCCGCCACCACCGACTTCTCGAGGGCCGGGCCGGGGCCGCCTACACCAACTTCCCTCTGGCCGGGCCAAGGCCGCCACCGCCTCCCTCTGCCCGGGCCGGGTGGGCTTCCGTAGGGGCACACACAGTAACAGGCACTCGCCTCAAGGTTAAAGCACCACACCCTCTTAAAGGGGCCGCAGCTCAGCCTGGCTAGAATAGCTTCGGGTTGGATGAGAACAAGTTTTAGGTTAGCCAATCAGACCATAGAAATAAAGCCAATTAGAGTAGACCTTGAAGTTTGCTCTCATCCAATCCAAACATGTAGTCTAGGAACCCCATATATAAAAGATGGCAAGCAGGTGTCTCGCCACTTCAGACGTGGGCCCCCCTGCTCCGAGCTGGCTTCGAGAAGTGGGAGTAGCCGGCCACCGCCCATGCTGGAGGCTAGAGTCTGCCCTATCGGCTCGCCTCGCTGTTGCGGTTGTTGGCACTGACAGAGACTACAGTACCGCTAGAAAGGTAACATGGCGGGATAGGTTCACCATCTTGGCCCACACGGCCTTAGGCATGGGGGGCGACTTGGGAGGGACCTGCCATGGGCAGTGTGCACTATCCAGGGTGTCACTGCTGGTGTTGTGGGGGCTGGTGGGGGAGGGGTGGTTATTTGAGGCACCACAGCCCGCGTAGGGGAGAGGGTTGGGGGCCCTTTCCTGGGGTGTGCTGCCCATTGCTGGGGGCTGGGATGGGGCCTGTCCCAAGCGGTACTGCCAGCAGCAGTGGGGCTCCTATTAGAGATCCTGCAATGGCTCCTCACTGCTCTCAGGATAAATCTGTACTTTTTATTCTGACCTATACAATCTGGTTCTGTCCAACTTTGTGTTGTGTCTCTGTGCTCCTTGCTCACTATACTCCATTCGCCCTAACATTCCAGCTTCTTAAACGTGCTAAGTTCACTCCTATTGACAAGTGAATACAATGTGGGATCCTGGATTAGATCTTAGCCCAGAATAGGTGGAAGAACTGGCAAAATTTGAATAAGGTCTCTGGTTTCGTGAATGGTAGCGTATTGATGTTCATTTCCTGCTTTTGATCATTGGAGTGATAGTGAGATATTAACATTTGGGAAAACACAATAAAGGTTATGTGGACATCTCTACTATTTGTGTAACTTTTGTAAGTTAAAATTGTTTCAAAATGTGTTAAAAAATTAAAAGGAAGTTTTCTTTTTCAGCTGGGAAAATGGCAATAAATTAATAACAAGAAATTAACGGTGAAGTGATGACTAAAATTCTACATTGCTCCGAAAGCAAGTAAGAAAATCAGTGGTTATAGAGAAGTTCTTACATGAAGTAATAAAAATAAAAATTATTGTATTAAGCATTTTCTCTTTTCTTTTCTTTCTTTTTTTTTTTTTTTTGAGACGGAGTCTCGCTCCTGTTACCCAGGCTGGAGTGCAATGGCTCGATCTCGGCTGCATTTTCTCTTTTCTTTTCCTCCCGTCCAAATGAAACAACATACTATTCTGCATTTTATTTTACCTAACACTGTATCTTTTGAATGACTCTTGTATTTTAAACCTAAAATTTGTTTAAGCTTTGCTTAATATTTAAAAAGATAGTATAGGTCACAATGATATTTGATGCAAACTTTGGAAAGACAGAATCTTATTGATCCAAGAGCTTTTAGAATTGAGAGTACTATTCTGGTTGTTATTCTACTCATTTAAAATAGGGAAATGAACATCTACATTCTGGTGACCTCAGAAGTACAATGAACAAAGGGCACCAGCCAGGTAGGGCAAAGGTCTGTGTGCACCCTGTTGCTTACATATTTATCAGATGCATGCTCTGTTATATTACATTATTTTTCTCTTCAGTGTTTACTAAGGAAAAACAAGGATGTCCTCGGGCAAGTCAACCGTTAACTTTGGAGTTTTTCTTTAATCTCCCTGGAATGTAACCCTTAACTTTAAAGAATGTAATGGCCATAAAACTTATAAAGCGTGTTTCTTAAGGAAATCATTCATACCTGTTTGTTTAATCTATCAGATACGAATGTTATAGAAAATTGAATTTATCCACTTAAGCTGTAGATGAACTTTCCACCTTTCTGATCAGAAATAGACCATCTTATAGTATAGATTCTATCATTAATCAGAATATTTCATTTAGACTTTTTACATTAAACTTTTTCTAGAGGCTATTCAAAATAAAGGTGCTTCTAGCAGTTTCATATCTAAATATGATGCAGAGCCTTGCTCTTCCATGGTATCCTTTGAATGAGCCAAACTTATTTAGCCATTCCCCTACAATTAAATAGCTAGGATGTTTCTAACATCTCAACTTAAAAACAATATTGCGATGAATGTCGTGTCTGTATATGTAAATATGTAGGATAAATACCTATCAGTAGAACTTCAAAAGGTATATGCAATCAATATTTTCATTTAAAATTTTCCATCCATACAAAGGTTGCTAATGTATCTTATTTATTTAAAATTTAAAGCATAATTTTATGTGCCTCTTTTAACCAGTGATCTGATACAAAGATTTTTTTTTTTAAAGTAACATTGCTCTTCTTCCCCCATTGTCTCTGTCATCTATATTACTCCCTGAGGTAGTTCATGTTATTGAAAGGGAGCGTTTCATCCCAAACATATTGCTTCCGCATACATATATCAGCATACATACATATCTATATATGTATACACACACATATGTATAGCATGCATATATATGGACACATATTAATATATCCCCGTGCACATACAAGCATGATTTTGTTATTTTTTACTGAAATGGAATCATACTCCATACTTATAAACAAATTGCTTATTTCACTTCATACCACTTATAATTGTCATTCTACAAATCAGTACATATAAAATTCATATTTACATATACTCTTTCTGTTATAATTTTCTGCGTGACCCACCGCGCCTGGGTTTTTTTTTTGAGGCGGAGTTTCGCTCTTGTTTACCCAGCCTGGAGTGCAATGGCGCGATCTCGGCTCACCGCAACCTCCGCCTCCTGGGTTCAGGCAATTCTCCTGCCTCAGCCTCCCGAGCAGCTGGGATTACAGGCACGCACCACTATGCCCAGCTAATGTTTTGTATTTTTATTAGAGACGGGGTTTCACCACATTGACCAGGATGGTCTCCAGCTCTGGACCTCGTGATCTACCCGCGTAGGCCTCCTCAAGTGCTGGCATTACAGGCGTGAGTCACCCCGCCTGGCTTTTTTTTTTTTTCCAGAGATGGAGTTTTGGTCGTTTACCCAGGCTGGGGTGCAATGGCGCGATCACGGCTCACTGCGCAACCTCCGCCTCCTGGG
Source organism: Leontopithecus rosalia (assembly GCA_028533165.1). Lineage (NCBI taxonomy): Eukaryota > Metazoa > Chordata > Mammalia > Primates > Cebidae > Leontopithecus > Leontopithecus rosalia. Next base: position 5,267 of record JAPYYA010003859.1, on the reverse strand, counting down.
TTCAGGCAATTCTCCGGCCTCAGCCTCCTGAGTAGCTGGGATTACAGGCACGCGCTACTATGCTCCGCTAATTTTTTGTATTTTTAGTAGAGACGGGGTTTCATCATGTTGACCAGGATGGTCTTCATCCTCGTGATCCACCCGCCTCGGCCTCCCAAAGCTCTGGGATTTCAGGCCTGAGCCACCGCGCCCGGCTTTTTTTTTTTTTTTTTTTTTTTTGAGACGGAGTTTCGCCCTTGTTACCCAAGCTGGAGTGCAATGGAGCGATCTCGGCTCACCGTGACGACCGCCTCCTGGGTTCAGGCAATTCTCCTGTCTCAGCCTCCTGAGCAGCTGGGATTACAGGCACGCGCCACGAGGCCTGCGAATTTTTTGTATTTTAAGTAGAGACGGGGTTTCACCATGTTGACCAGGATGGTCTCAATCCCTTGACATCGTGACCCGCCTGCCTCAGCCTCCCAAAGTGCTGGGATTACAGGCATGAGCCGCCGCACCCGGCTGGTCTTTAGTTTTCTAATCCATAAAATGATAAAAGGAGGGAGGGTGGGAGGAGCGGTAGAATCAACAAAATTTGTGAATGGATACTATGCTTAATATCTAGGTGATTAAGCAATCTGTACAACAGGGCCCTGTGACACTCATTTACCTATGTAACAAACCAGCACATCCTGCACATGTACCCCTGAATTTAAAATAAAAGTTAAGGACTGGGTGCAGTGGTTTACACCTGTAATCTCAGCACTTTGGAAGCCAAGACGAGCGGATCACTTGAGGTCAGCAGTTCAAGATCAGCCTGGCCAACATGGTGAAACCCTGGCTCACCTAAAAATACAAAGACAATTAGCGGGGTGTAGGGGTGCGTGTCTGTGATCCCAGCTACTCAGGAGGCTGAGGCAGGAAAACCCCTTGAGCCCTGGAGGTGGAGGTTGCAGTGAGCCGGGATTGTGCCACTGCTCTCCAACCTGGCAGACAAACAGACTGTCTCAAAAATAAGTAAATAAATAAACGTTAAATAATAAAATAAAATTAGAAAAATATCTGTCCAAAGAATTATTGTTTTATTTTATTTTATTTTTTGAGATGGAGTCTTGCTCGGTCCCCAGGCTGGAGTGCAGTGGTGCGATCTTGGCTCACTGCAACCTCTACCTCCTGGGTTCAAGCGATTTTCCAGCCTCAGCCTCCTGAGTAGCTGAGACTGTAGGCATGCTCCACCATGCCCGGCTAATTTTGGTACTTTTAGTAGAGATAGGGTTTCACCATGTTGGCCAGGAAGGTCTCAATCTCTTAATCTTGTGGTCCACCCACCTTGGCCTCCCCAAGTGCTGGGATTACAGGCATGAGCCACTTTCACGGCCCAGAATTATTGTTATCAGAAACATAAAAAATTTTCAAGGCGGGGCATGGTGGCTCACGCCTATAATCCGAGCACTTTGGGAGGCCGAGGCAGGTGAATCACGAGGTCAGGAGTTTGAGACCAGCCTGGCCAAGATGTTGAAACCCATCTCTACTAAAAATACAAAAATTAGCTGGGCACGGTGGCACGAGCCTGTGGTCCCAGCTACTCGGGAGGCTGAGGCAGAAGAATCGCTTGAACCCAGGAGGCAGAGGTTGCAGTGAGCCGAGATTGTGCCACTGCACTCCAGCCTGGCGACAGAGCAAGACTCAGTCTCAATTTTTTTAAAACAATAAATTAAAAAAAAAAAAAAAAAAAAAGGCCGGGTTCAGTGGCTCACACCTGTAATCCTAGCACTTTGGCAGGCTGAGGCGGGTGGATCACGAGGTCAAGAGATCGAGACCATCCTGGCTAACATAGCGAAATACTGTCTCTACTAAAAATTACAAAAAAATTAGCTGAGTGTGGTGGCACACACCTGTAGTCCTAGCTACTTGGGAGGTTGATGCAGGAAAATCCCTTTAATCTGGGAGGAGGAGGTTGCAGTGAGCTGAGATCCCACCACTACACTGCAGCCTGGGTGACACAGCAAGACTGCATCTCAAAAAATATAGACATGTTAAAATTAAAATCAAAAATTAAAAAACAACTCAAAGGTTGGGTGTGGTGGCTCACGCCTGTAATCCTAGCACTTTGAGAGGCCGAGGTGGGTGGGTTACCTGAGGTCAGGAGTTCAAGACCAGCCTGGCCATCGTGGAGAAGCCCCATCTTTAAAAAATAATAATAAAAATAAATAGATAAAAATTCAAAAACCCAGCCGGGTATGGTGGTTCACGCCTGTAATCCCAGTGTTTTGGTGGAACAGAGTAAGGAGGATGGATCCCTTGAGCCCAGGAGCTATGATTGCTCCATTGTAGCCTGAGTGACAGACCAAAATCTTGTCTCAAAAAAACAAAAAACCGCCAGGCGCAGTGGCTCACGCCTGTAATCCCAGCACTTTGGGAGGCCGAGGCGGGTGGATCACGAGGTCAAGAGATCGAGACCATCCTGGTCAACATGGTGAAACCCCGTCTCTACTAAAAAAAAGCAATATACAAAAAATTAGCTGGGCATGGTGGCGCGTGCCTGTGGTCCCAGCTACTCAGGAGGCTGACGGAGGAGAATTGCCTGAACCCAGGAGGCAGAAGTTGCAGTGAAATTCGGTCTCAAAAAATAATAATAAATAAAAATAAATAAAACAAAACCCTAAGGAGGAGAACTTCAAACCTAATGAAGCTTCTTCCCTGGGCGCGGTGGTGCGTGCCTGTAGTCCCAGCTACTCCGGAGGCTGAGGTGGGAGGATCTCTTGAGCCCAGGAGTTCTGAGCTGTAGTGCACTGTGCCGATCAGGTGTCCGCACCAAGTTCGGCATGAATATGGTGACCTCCCAGGAGCAGGGTAACACCGGGTTGCCTCAGGAGGGGTGAACCAACCCAGGTTGGAAACGGAGCAGGTCAAAATTCCCATGCTCATCAGTAGTGGGATTGCGCCTGTGAATAGCCACTGCACTCCAGCCTGGGCAACATGGTGAAACCTTGTCTCTTCTAAAAATACAAAAAATTAGCTGGGCATGGTGGCGCGTCCCTGTAATCCCAGCTACTCAGGAGCCTGAGGCAGGAGACTTGCCTGAACCTAGGAGGCGGAGGTTGCAGTGAGCCGAGATCGCGCCATTGCAGGCCAGCCTGGGCAACAAGCGTGAAACTCCGTCTCAAAAAAAAAAAAAAGATGGCGGAAAAGCCCAGGCGCGGTGGGTCCCGCCTGTAATCCCAGCACTTTGAGAGGCCGAGGTGGGCGGATCACGAGGTAAGGAATTCAAGACCAGCCTGGCCAGCACGGTGAAACCCCCGTCTCTACTGAAGATACAATAAATCAGCCGGGCCTGGTGGCTCGGGCCTGTAGTCCCAGCTACTTGGCAGACTGAGGCAGGAGAATTGCTTGAACTCGAAGACAGAGGTTACAGTGAGCAGATTGCACCATTGCACTTCAGCCTGGGTGACGGGGGAGACTCTGTCTCAGAAATATTAAAAAAAAAAAATTTGCGTTTCGCTTTCGTCGCCCAGGCTGGAGTGCAATGGTGACATCTCAGCTCACTGCAACCTCCGCCTCCCTGGTTCAAGTGATTCTCTTACCTCAGCCTTGCGAGTAGCTGGGATTACAGGCATGCACCACCAGGCCCAGCTAATTTTTTGTATTTTTAGTAGAGACAGGGTTTCACCATGTTGACCAGGATGGTCTCCATCTCTTGACCTAGTGATCCACCCACCTCAGCCTCCGAAAGTGCTGGGATTACAGGCGTGAGCCACCGCGCCCGGCTTGTTTTTAAAGATTCTATAAACAGGCCAGGCACGGTGGCTCACACCTGTAATCCCAGCACCTTGGGAGACTGAGGAAGGTGGATCACCTGAGGTCAGGAGTTCGAAACCAGCCTGACCAACATGGTGAAACCCCATCTGAACTAAAACTACGAAATTTAGCCGGGCATGATGGCAGACGCCTGTAATCCCAGCTACTTGGGAGACTGAGGCAGGAGAATCACTTGAACCTGGGAAGTGGAGTTTTCAGTGAGCCAGGATTGAACCACTGCACTCTAGCCTGGGTGACAGAGCAACACTCTGTCTTAAAAAAAAAGAAAAAAAGAAAAGAAAAGAAAAAAAAAGAAAGAAAAAACAAGATTGTATAAGCAAAGCCACTGTAATTCTGGACTTTGAGGCCCAATCAGAAAATCAAAATCAAGGCAATATAGCTAGGTAGTATAGAACTGGTTCTGGAGTCATAGACTTAAGACGAAAATCCTAACTTAATCACTCACTGTCTGTGGGGTACGAGAGAAATTGTTTCGCTGGTCTTTAGTTTTCTTTGTTTTCTTTTTTTTTGAGATGGAGTCTTGCTCTGTTGCCAGGCTAGAGTGCAGTGGCACAATTTCAGCTCACTGCAACCTCCGCCTCCTGGGTTCAAGCAATTCTTCCGCCTCATCCTCCCGAGTAGCTGAGACCACAGCCTCGTGCCACCACGCCCAGCTAATTTTTGTATTTTTACTAGACACGAGGTTTCACCATGTTGGCCAGGATGGTCTCGATCTCTTGATCTCGTGACCCGCCTGCCTCAGCCTCCCAAAGTCCTGGGATTACAGGCGTAAGCCACCGTGCCCGGCTTTTTTTTTTTTTTTTTTTTTTTTTTAGAGGCAGAGTTTCGCTCTTGTTTACCCAGGCTGGAGTGCAATGGGGCGATCTGGGCTCACCGCAACCTCCGCCTCCTGGGTTCAGGCAATTCTCCTGCCTCAGCCTCCTGAGCAGCTGGGATTACAGGCACGCGCCACTATGCCCAGCTAATTTTTTGTATTTTTAGTAGAGACGGGGTTTCACCATGTTGACCAGGATGGTCTCGATCTCTCGACCTCGTGATCCACCCGCCTCGGCCTCCCAAAGTGCTGGGATTTCAGGCATGAGCCATCGCGCCCAGCTTTTTGTTTTTAGATGGAGTTTCGCTCTTTACCCAGGCTGGAGTGCAATGGCGCCTGGGGGCCACCATTGACGTGGAGCACTCCCACGTCTGATTCCTGGGGAACCTGGTGCTGATCCTGTGGGACTGTGGCGGTCAGGACACCTTCATGGAAAATTACTTCACCAGCCAGCGAGACAACATCTTCCATAACTAGAGGTTTTGATTTACGTGTTTGACGTGGAGAACCGTGAACTGGAAAAGGATATGCATTATTACCAGTCATGTCTGGAGGCCATCCTCCAGAACTCTCCTGACGCCAAAATCTTCTGCCTGGTGCACAAAATGGATCTGGTTCAGGAGAATCAGCGTGACCTGATTTTTAAAGAGCGAGAGGA
>JAPYYA010003858.1:0-12398 GCA_028533165.1 Leontopithecus rosalia | reverse complement strand
ACTAATTTACACTCCCATCAACAGTGTAAAAGTGTTCCTATTTCTCCACATCCTCTCCAGCATCTGTTGTCTCCAGATTTTTTAATGATCACCATTCTAACTGGCATAAGGTGGTATCTCAATGTTGTTTTGATTTGCATCTCTCTAATGACCAGTGATGATGAGCATTTTTTTCATGTTTGTTGACCTCATATATGTCTTCTTTTGAAAAGTGTCTGTTCATATCCTTTGCCCACTTTTGAATGTGTTTGTCTTTTTCTTGTAAATCTGTTTTAGTTCTTTGTAGATTCTGGATATTAGCCCTTTGTTAGATGGGTAGATTGCAAAAATGTTTTCCCATTCTGTTGGTTCCTGGTTCACTCTAAAGATTGTTTCTTTTGCTGTGCAGAAGCTCTGGAGTTTAGTTAGATTCCATTTGTCTATTTTGGTTTTTGTTGCCAATGCTTTCGGTGTTTTAGTCATGAAGTCCTTGCCTATGCCTATGTCCTGAATGGTTTTGTCTACGTTTTCTTCTAGGGTTTTTATGGTGTTAGGCTTTATGTTTAAGTCTTTAATCCATCTGGAGTTAATTTTAGTGTAAGGTGTCAGGAAGGGATCTGGTTTCTGCTTTCTGCACATGGCTAGCCAGTTTTCCCAACACCATTTATTAAACAGGGAATCCTTTCCCCATTGCTTTTGTCAGGTTTGTCAAAGATCAGATGGTTGTAGATGTGTTGTGTTGCCTCCAAGGCCTCTGTTGTGTTCCATTGGTCTGTATCTCTGTTTTGGTACCAGTACCATGCTGTTTTGATTACTGTAGCCTTGTAGTGTAGTTTGAAGTCAGGTAGTGTGATGCCTCCAGCTTTGTTCTTTTTGCTTTGAACTGACTTGGCTATGTGGGCTCTCTTTTGGTTCCATGTGACATTTAAGGTGTTTTTTTCCAGTTCTGTGAAGATGGTCATTGGTAGCTTGATGGGAATAGCATTGAATCTACAAATTACTTTGGGCAGTATGTCCATTTTCACAATATTGATTCTTCCTAACCATGAACATGGAATGTTTCTCCATCTGTTTGTGTCCTCTCTTATTTTGTTGAGCAGTGGTTTGTAGTTCTCCTTGAAGAGGTCCTTTACATCCTTTGTTAGTTGTATTCCTAGGTATTTTATTATCTTTGTAGCAATAGGGAATGGCAGTTCATTCTTGATTTGGTTCTCTTTAAGTCTGTTATTGGTGTATAGGAATGCTTGTAATTTTTGCACATTAATTTTGTGATTAATTAGAAAAGACTGAGACTTTGCTGAAGTTGCTTATCAGTTTTAGGAGATTTTGGGCTGAGACAATGGGGTCCTCTAAACATACAATCATGTCATCTGCAGATAGAGACAATTTGACTTCCTTCTTCCCTAAGTGAATACTCTTTATTTCTTTTTCTTGCCTGAATGCTCTGGCTATAACTTCCAATACTATATTGAATAGGAATGGTGAGAGAAGGCATCCTTGTCTAGTGCCAGATTTCAAAGGGATTGCTTCTAGTTTTTGCCCATTCAGTATGATATTGGCTGTGGGTTTGTTGTAAATAGCTTTTATTATTTTGAGATACGTTCCATTGCTACCTAGTTTATTCAGAGTTTTTAGCATAAAGGGCTGTTGAATTTTGTCAAAGGCCTTCTCTGCATCTATTGATATAATCATGTGGTTTATGTCTTTGGTTCTGTTTATATGGTGGATTACGTTTATAGACTTGTGTATGTTGAACCAGCCTTGCATCCCTGGGATGAAGCCTACTTGATCATGGTGGATAAGCTTTTTGATGTGCTGTTGCAGTCAGTTTGCCAGTATTTTATTGAAGATTTTTGCATCTATGTTCATCATGGATATTGTCCTGAAGTTTTCTTTTCTTGTTGAGTCTCTGCCGAATTTGGGTATCCGGATGATTTTGGTCTCATAAAATGATTTGGGAAGGATTCCCTCTTTTTGGATTGTTTGGAATAGTTTCAGAAGGAATGGTACCAGCTCCTCTTTGTATGTCTGGTAGAATTTGGCTGTGAACCCATCTGGACCTGGACTTTTTTTGCTTGGCAGGCTATTAATTGCTGCCTCAACTTCAGCCTTGTTATTGGTCTATTCAGGGTTTCAATTTCTTCCTGGTTTAGGCTTGGGAGGGTGCAAGTGTCCAGGAATTTATCCATTTCTTCCAGGGTTACTGGTTTATGTGCATAGAGTTGTTTGTAGTAATCTCTGATGGTGGTTTGTATTTCTGTGGAATATGTGGTGATATCCCCTTTATTGTTTTTTATTGTATCTATTTTATTATTCTCTGTTTTCTTTTTTATTAATCTGGCTAGTGGTCTGTCTTTTTTGTTGATCTTTTCGAAAACAAGCTCCTGGATTTATCGATTTTTTAAAGAGTTTTTTGTGTCTCTATCTCCTTCAGTTCTGCTCTGATCTTAGCTATTTCTTGTCCTCTGCTAGCTTTTGAGGTTTTTTGATCTTGCTTGTGTAGCTCTTTCAATTTTGACAATAGGGTGTGGATTTTAGATATTTCCTTTCTTCTCATGTGGGAATTTATTGCTATGTATTTTCCTCTAGACACTGCTCTAAATGTGTCCCATAGATTCTGGTACATTTTGTCTTTGTTCTTGTTGGTTTTGAAGAACATCTTTATTTCTGCCTTCATTTTGTTGTTTATCCAGTCAACATTCAACAGCCCGTTGTTCAGTTTCCATGAAGTTATGTAGTTCTGAGTTAGTTTCTGAATTCTGAGTTCTAACTTGATTGCACTGTGGTCTGAGAGACTGTTATGATTTCTGTTCTTTTGCATTTGCTGAGGAGTGATTTACTTCCAATCATGTGGTCAATTTTAGAGTAGGTGTGATGTGGTGCTGGGAAGAATGCATATTCTGCGGATTTGGGGTGGAGAGTTCTATAAGTATCTATTAGGTTTGCTTGGTCCAGGTCTGAGTTCAAGTCCTGGATATGCTTGTTAATTTTCTGTCTTGTTGATCTGTCTAATACTGATAGTGGAGTGTTAAAGTCTCCCACTATTATTGTGTGGGAGTCTAAGTCTTTCTACCTCATTAAGAAGTTGCTTTATGTATCTGGGTGCTCCTGTATTGGGTGTGTATATATTTAGTATCGTTAGCTCTTCTTTTGCCATTATGTAATGTCCTTCTTTGTCTCTTTTGATCTTTGTTGGTATAAAGTCTATTTTATGAGAGACTAGGATTGCAATTTCTGCTTTTTTTGCTCTCCATTTGCTTGGTAAATCTTCTTCCATTCCTTTATTTTGAGCCTATGTGTATCCTTGCATGTGAGACGGATTTCCTGAATATAGCACACCGATGGGTTTTGACATTTTATCCAATTTGCCAGTCTGTGTCTTTTGATTGGGGCATTTAGCCCATTTACATTTAAGTTAATATTGTTATGTGTGAATTTGATCCTGCCATTTTGATGCCAGTTGGTTGTTTTGCCCATTAGTGAATGCAGTTTCTTCATTGTGTCGATGCTGTTTACCATTTGGTATGTTTTTGGAGTGGTTGGTACTGGTTGTTCCTTTCTATATTTAGTGCTTCTTTCAGGAGCTCTTGTAAAGCAGGACTGGTGGTGACAAAATCTCTGAGCAATTGCTTGTTCATAAAGGATTTTATTTCTCCTTTGCTTATGAAGCTTAGTTTGGTGGGATATGAAATTCTAGGTTGAAAATTCTGTTCTTTAAGGATGTTGAGTATTGGCCCCCACTCTCTTTTGGCTTGTACGGTTTCTGCTGAGAGATCTGCTGTGAGTCTGATGGGCTTCCCTTTATGGGTAACCCAACCTTTCTCTCTGGCTGCTCTTAGCATTTTTTCCTTCATTTCAACCCTGGTGAATCTGATGATTATGTGCCTTGGGGTTGCTCTTCTTGAGGAATGTCTTTGTGGTGTTCTCTGTATTTCCTAGACTTGAATATTGGCCTGCCTTGCTAGGTTGGGGAAGTTTTCCTGGATAATATCCTGAAGAGTGTTTTCCAGCGTGGATTCTTTCTCTCAGTCACTCAGGTACACCTATCAAAGGTAGATTAGGTCTTTTCACATAATCCTGTATTTCTTGGAGGCTTTGTTCATTGCTTTTAACTCTTTTTTCTCTAATCTTGCCTTCTCATTTTATTTCATTGAGTTGGTCTTCAATCTCTGATATCCTTTCTTCTGCTTGGTCGATTTGGCTATTGAAACTTGTGTATGCTTTGCAAAGTTCTTGTGTTGTGTTTTTTAGCTCCATCAATTCATTTATATTCCTCTCTAAGCTATTTATTCTCATTAGCATTTGGTCAAACCTTTTTTCAAGGTTGTTAGTTTCTTTGCATTGAGTTACAACATGATCTTTTAGCTCAGAGAAGTTTGTTATTATGCACCTTTTGAAGCCTGTTTCTGTCAATTCATCAGACTCATTCTCCATCCAAACTTGTTCCCTTGCTGGTGAGGAGTTGTGATCCCTTGGAGGAGGAGAGGCATTCTGATTTTGGGTATTTTGATCCTTTTTGCATTGGTTTCTTCCCATCTTTGTGGATTTATCTACCTGTGGTCTTTCTGGTTGGCGATTTTCAGATTGGGTCTCTGAGTGGAGGTCCAGTTTGTTGATTATGAAGTTATTTCTTTCTGGTTTTAGTTTTCCTTCTAACAGTCAGGGCCCTCCTCTGTAGGACTGCTGAGGTCCACTCCAGACGCTGCTCACCTGGGGATCACCTGCAGCAGCTGCAGAACAGTAAGGGTTGCTGCCAGTTTTTTCTTCTGTTATCTTTGTCCCAGAAGGATATCCACCACGTGTCAGCTTGAGCTCTCCTTTATGAGGTGTCTCTTTGGTGATACAGGGACACCAAAGCGAGGCTGCTTGAGGAGACAGTCTGTCCCTTATAGGAGCTCAAGTGCTGAGCTGTGAGCTCTGTTGTTCTGTTCAGAGCTGCTGGGCAGGTATGTTTAAGTCTGCTGCAGCGGAACTCATAACCGCCTTTTTTCCCCAGGTGCTCTGTCCCAGGAAGGTGGGGCTTTATTTATAAGTTCCTGTCATTCTGCTTCCTTTTTTCAGAGATGCCCTGCCCAGTGAGAAGGTAGCCTAGTCACAGTCTGCCAGCAGAGGTGTTGCTGAGCTACCGTGGGCTCTGCCCAGCTGCTGTGTGAACTTCCTTGCAGTTTTGTTTATTGGGGTATAGTTAGAACTGCCTCAGTAATGGTGGTCTGCCTCGGTAATGGTGGTCTGCCTCAGTAATGGTGGACTACCTTAGTAATAGCGGACTGCTTTGGTAGTGGTGGACTGCCTCGGTAATGGTGGATACCCTTCCCCCCACAGAGCTGGACTGTCCTGGGTCCAGCTGTGCTTGCTGTGAAACTCTCAGTCCAGAGCGTTTCAGATTGCTGGTCTTTGTGAGGGTAGAACCAGCTAAGCCAGATCACCTGGCTCTCTGTTTCAGCCCCTCTTTTTTCAGTTGAACGGGTGACTCTGTTTCTCAGGCATTTCAGTCGCCAGTTGAAATGGCGCCCAGATTTGTGTTGTGCAGAGATCCACTGTGCTGACTGAAACAGCTGCGCTGGAGACTCATGGCACTTTTCCGCCTGGGAATCTCCTGGTCTGTGGGCAGTAAAAATTCATTTGAAAATGTTGTGATCACTTACCCTCTGCGTTTTTGCTGGGAACTGCAATCCAGAGCTGTTCCTATTCGGCCTTCTTGGATCAAATCCCATCCTTCTTTTCTTTTTATTAATTTTTTAAAAATAGTCTTGCTCTATTGCTAGGCTGGAGTGCAGTGGCACTGCTGTAGCTCATTGCAGCCTCAAATTCCTGGGCTGAAAATATCCTCCTGCCTCAGACTAGCTGAAATTATAGACATGAACCACCATGCCCGGCTAATTTTTAAAAAATATTTTGTAGAGGGCCGGGCACGGTGGCTCAAGCCTGTAATCCCAGCACTTTGGGAGGTCGAGGCGGGTGGATCACGAGGTCAAGAGATCGAGACCATCCTGGTCAACATGGTGAAACCCCGTCTCTACTAAAAATACAAAAAAATTAGCTGGGCAATGTGGCGAGTGCCTGTAATCCCAGCTACTCCGGTGTGTGGTGGGGGGCGCTGAGGCAGGAGAATTGCCTGAACCCAGGAGGCAGAGGTTGCGGTGAGCCGAGATTGCACCATTGCACTCCAGCCTGGGTAACAAGAGTGAAACTCTGTCTCAAAAAAAAAAAATTTGTAGACATGGGGTCTCCCTATGTTGACCAGGCTGTTCTTTCCTTTTTAAAATGTTCTTTTCTGGGGACCTGTAACACCAGATCAGTAGTTCCTCTAAGGCATAGCACCACTGCATGGAAAATTTAAAGTCATGCTTTAAAGTACTTTTTAGGTTAAATTTAGAATCTGTTGAAAAATCAAAGTAACTTCCTGACTTCCAAGATGAATATACCAAAACCCAATAAAAATGAGTCTCATTCAGTGTTATTGTGATGGTGTGATTGCTAAATCTTGGAACCAATTTCTGTAAAAGCCACATGAAGACCTGTTAGCCTGAGACAGAGCAGCCCCCAGGTGACTAATTCTGAAGAAGTCCTTTGTAGATGAGTTAATCATCTTTATCTGCATACAATGAAATGCACACAGTTTAAGCGTATGCTTCAGTAAATTTTGACTAATATGTACAATTTTGTAACCACCATCCCAATCAAGATATGGAACATTTCCACATAAAATTCTCTTGTGCTCTGTCCAATTTTCCCTCCAAACCTCTGTCCCAGGCAACGACTTATCTGATTTCTATCACCAGAGATTAGTTCCGCCAGCTCTAGAACTTCATGTAAATGTTGTCATACAGCATGGACTCTTTTGTGTCTGGCTTCTTTTGCTCACAAAGTGATTTTTTGAGAGTCACCATGAGTAGGTATGTATTCATTTTTTTTACAGCTGAGCATGGTAGAGTTTCCATGGTATGGACATTCCACGGTTTTTCCATTCACCTACTGATTGACACCTGGGCAGTTTTATTTTTAATCCCCAAGTATTGGCTTTTGTGAATTAAGCTTCTGTGAACATTTGCATACAAGTCTTTTTATGAAAACATGTTTTTGTTACTATGTCTAGAAATGGAACAAATGTATGGTAAGTCTGTAAGAAATGGCCAATCTGTTTTTCAATATGGTAGTACCATTTTCTATTTTTACCAGCAGGGTATAAGAGTTCCAGCCAGTCCTGGCAACATATAGACACTCTATCTCTATAAAGGTAAAAATAACAAAATCAGTGTGGTATGGTAGTGTGCACTTGTGGTCCCAGCTACTCAGGAGGCTGATGTGAGAAGATTGCTTGAGCCTAGGAGGTTGAGACTGCAGTGAACCACAATAGTGCCTGGGCAATGGTGTGAAACCCTGTCTGGAAAAAAAAAAAAGAGAGAGTTTCAGTTGCTCCATATCTTTGTCAACACCTAACACAGTTGATCTCAATTTTAGCCATTCTAGTGGATGTGAAGATACCCTAACATGGTAATTAACATTTTCTGATGATGTTGAGGGTATTTTCATGTGCCTTTTGGCCATATGTATATCTTCTTCTGGGAAATTCTATGTTCTGAATTTCAGTTTTTTAAATTAAATTAAAAAAACCTTTTATTTAAAAATTGTTTTAGAGATAGAGTCTCACTATGTTGCCCAAGCTGGTCTCCAACTCCTGGCCTCAAGTGGTCGTCGTGTCTTCAGCCTCTGAATTTCTGTATTTATTGGCTTGCTTGTTTATCAAATTTGTAAGGGTCCTTTGTATATTTCGCTTAGAAGTCCTTGGAAGATAATGTGTCCTGCAAGTATCTTCCCCCAGTCTGTGATTTATCTCATCGTTTTCTGAATGGTTCCTGGAAAAACCCTTCTCCCTCTCTTTCATACAAATTTACCCTTGAATTTCATTTGCTTAACTTGTCAACTGTGGCAACCTCAGCACTTTCAGGAAGTATTGCTCTTTCTGTAAAAGACATGCTGTTCCGGAAACCTTGGCCTTTCCACCACGTTTTGTCACCTAGAGTAAGTTGTCCATACTGGGCTGTGGATCTAATTAACTGTGCCCAGGTCAGGGAAGCGACTCCCTCCCTGATTTGGGCAGCTGAAGAGCTACGTCAGGTCCCCACCTGATGCGCAACAGCTTTGCCGATGCCAACATCAAAAAGTGCAATAACTACCTGTGGGGTGGGCCTTCAGTGGGAAAGATGAACAATGAAATGACCCAGGTGAAACATGAACGTGCACATCACTGCAAAGCCTCCAACTTTCCCCTTAAACCAAACCCCCGAACCAAGGCTGGAGTTGCCCTGTGACTCTTGTATGACCCAGTGGTAACCCGAGCACACGAACGCCTGCTCTGGGCACTGTGTGACCTGGAATTTCATCAGCATCCACAGGCCTACATTTTTGGTATGGAACAACAAGAACAACAACAAAAAACACCAAATCCTATGTAGCCTCAAGGATTACTCTTATATCCTAAACACCAGAACCAAGTGGATCACCGAGCCTCCTTTACTATTGCCTGAAAAATGTCACCTCCTGAGCCAGAGTTATTTTTCTGGGATGACCATCCAGAATGGTTAACAATTACTTTCTGGTCACCTTTGGATTTTAATATTCAGAGCCACGAATATGGTCTTTTAGCACATTTTGCTACAATTAATCACACATGGGGTCTGGAAAAGAGTGGCACTACTTACTACAAATAAGAATTTGCATAGAAAAGGTGGAATGGACAAGAAATAGAGACAGATTTAAGGAAATCTAGCTGTTGGCTGTTCTTGCTCAAATTCGTGATATATCACAATTTTATCCCAGTGAATATCCCAGGGATGGGATGAATGGGCGGAGGGTGCGTGAATTTTGGAACCTCACTTGTATTCGAGTCTGCACTAAGAACCCAGACATCTGGGCACAGTGGCTTATGCCTGTAACCCCAGCACTTTGGGAGGACGAAGTGGGGGGATCACCTGAGGTCAGGAGTTCGAGACCAGCTTGGCAAACATGGTGAAACCCGCCTCTACTAAAAATACAAAAATTAGCCAGGCATGGTGGCATGTGCCTGTAATCCCAGCTACTCAGGAGGCTGAGGCTAGAGAATCACATGAACCTGGGAGGCAGACATTGCAGTGAGCTGAGTTCGTGCCATTGTACTCCAGCCTGGGAGATGGAGCAAGACTCCTTCTCAAAAAAACAAACAACAACAAAATCAACCCAGACCAAGGTGCAGAATGATCCCAAACTTTGGTCATCGAATTGGACATGCTCTCAATGTGTTTGCTATAATTTGGTTGTTTGTCCCTCAAACCTCACTTTGAAGCTTGAGCTGCGGTGTTGCAGGCAGGATCTGATAGGAGGTGCTGGTCCTAGGGGTGTATCCTTCATGAATGGCTTGGTGCTCTCCTTAAGGTAATGAGTGAGTTCTTGCTCTGTTAGTTCCCATGCGAGTTGGTTGTTAAAAACAGCCTGGTTCTCCCTCCCTCTCCTGCCCTCTTTCCCTCTCTCCATGTAATCTTCACACACACTGCTCTGGTTCACCCTCTTCCATGAGTGGAAGCAGCCTGCAGCCCTTACCAGATGATGCCAGAGAGTGAGAGGAATGCTGGACACCAGGCCACATCTCCACGCATGGGACCTTGAGAGCTGGGGAGGGGACAGGGACCCTCAGACCTGTTGTCAACCTTAGGAACCACAGAAATCCTGTCTCCCGTGACGACTCCTCTGACATTTGGCCCAGCAGGCTGGTCTCTCTGTCCCAAACGTGCCCTGTATCCACTCCAATTTTCCATGTCCATATCCACTCTGACTCCACATGCCTGTGTCCACTCCGATTCCACGTGCCTGTGTCCACTCCGATTCCACGTGCCTGTGTCCACTCCAGTTCCACAAACTTTTCTCGACATCAGAATCATAAGCCAAATAAACCTTTTTTATTCATAAATAACCCAGCCTCTAAGACAGCGCTTTTATTGTGAAGTCTTTTTTTTTCTTTTTCTTTTTTTTTTTTTTTACAAATACTAAATAAAGTAAGATTTAATCATGGCATTGACATGAGCCTTTTTCTCTTTCTTTCCCTTCCTTCCTTCCTTCCTTCCTTCCTTCCTTCCTTCCTTCCTTCCTTCCTTCCTCTCTCTCTCTCTCTCTCTCTCTTTCTCTTTCTCTCTTTCTTTCTTTTGAGACAGTCTCACTCTGTTGCCCAGGTGGAGTGCAGTAGTGTGATCTCAGCTCTCTGCAACCTCCTGTGTTCAACTGATTCTCCTGCCTCGGCCTCTTGAGTAGCTGGGATTTCAGGTGTACACCACCATGCCTGGGTGATTTTTGTATTTTTAGTACAGATGGTGTTTCACCACATTGGACTGGCTGGTCTCGAATTCTTAGCCTCAAACGATCCACCTGCCTCAGCCTCTCAAGGTGCTGGGATTATAGGCGTGAGCCCGGCCTTTATTGTGAATTCTTATTGTGCACATTTCAACTGCGACTTCTTAAGCAACACCACGTCAACTTTCCTAGGGGAAATATTTTCTGATGAAAATTTTGATTTTGATTTTGAGTGAATTTGGGTTTATATTAGAGATAGATGTCCGAAACACATAGAAAATTCTCTTACCTTCTCTTCCTTTTCCCAGGGGTGAGGAGCGTGAGCCAGGGAAACTGCTGAATGCCACCGGATGGTTTCTGCCGCCTAGCGCCGAAGTGCACTGGTCAGTCCCCTCATGTGTGGCTGCTGTGTCCGCACAACCAGCCTGGAATAACTGAGCCAGCCAAGGTGCCTCAGGTCTGGCTTTCGTGAGCGGTCAAGACTGTGCCCACCAAGAAGAAGAAAAGAAGCACTCGGCTTTCAGGTTTGGGGGCATGGCCCTCTTACCCAACGCTGTTTGCCCTGGAGAAGCGTGGAAACAAGACGTCTGCATTGGCGCCATGGTCATTAATCCCTGCAGTGAGGCCCAAGTCGCATGCATGCTAGCGCTCACCGCCCGTCTTTGCTTCCTGCAGCGCTTGTTTCTCCTCAGCTGTTTACCTGAGAGACGCTCCCTCTCCACGGAGCCGAGGGAGCCCTGCCGTAAGACCCCAGGCCCAGGCTGGACGGGCAGGTTTGCTGGCTTGTTTGCAGGGTGACTTGGGAGTAAGAACAGCTGCTGCTCAACAGGAATTCAAGTAAAGATCACAGTGCCTTTTCCTGCATAGTAACTCTTTTTTTATTCTTTTTTGAGACAGTCTTGCTCTGTCGCCCAGGCAGGAGTGCAGTGGCACAATCTTGGCTCATTCCAACCTCTGCCTCTCGAGTTCAAGCGATTCTCCTGCCTCAGCCTCCTGAGAAGCTGGGATTACATGCACTGGCCACCATGCCTGGGTAATTTTTGTATTTTTAGTAGAGAAGGGGGTTTCACCATGTTGGCCAGGGTGGTCTTGAACTCCTGACCTCAGGTGATCCACCCACCTTGGCCTCCCAAAGTGCTGGGATTACAGTCCTGAGCCACTGTGCCCAGCCCATATTAACTCTTTTGATCTGGAGCCCAACAACAGCACACATACACACAGAAGCTGGGCTGGCCCTGTTCTCCCCTTCAGCTTTCCCAGGGTTGGAGCTGAGTGGTTTTTCTGTTTTCTGCACGGAGCTGCAGAACTGCCAGGAATTCAAGAACAACAGACCTGGTCCCAATTCCTTCTATGGAGCTCTTGATTTAACTGGAGCTTCATGACAATTACACAGGAAGCCATCGGAGGACCATCAGTGGCCTTCCACACTGTGGTTACACACACGCTAAGGTGTGTAGAGATGATGAGGCCACAGTGCTTGGGGAGAAAGAGACCTCATGAGGACACAACACTTGACGAAGCACTTACTGAAGCCTCAAACTGTATTTTGAAGGCTGGACAAGACTCTTAGGAGTAGAGAACATGGGCGGGGCACAGGATGGGTGCACGTGGAGTCGGAGTGGACACAGGCATGTGGAGCCGGAGTGGACACAGGCACGTGGAGCCGGAGTGGACACAGGCATGTGGAGTCAGGGTGGACACAGGCACATGGAGCCGGAGTGGACACAGGCACGTGGAGTCGGAGTGGACACAGGCACGTGGAGTCGGAGTGGACACAGGCACGTGGAGTCGGAGTGGACACGGGCACGTGGAGCCGGAGTGGACACGGGCACGTGGAGCCGGAGTGGACACGGGCACGTGGAGTCAGGGTGGACACCGGCACGTGGAGCCGGAGTGGACACAGGCACGTGAAGCCGGAGTGGACACAGGCATGTGGAGTCAGGGTGGACACAGGCACATGGAGCCGGAGTGGACACAGGCATGTGGAGTCGGAGTGGACACAGGCACGTGGAGTCAGGGTGGACACAGGCATGTGGAGCCGGAGTGGACACAGGCATGTGGAGTCAGGGTGGACACAGGCACATGGAGCCGGAGTGGAC
>JAPYYA010003857.1:0-12399 GCA_028533165.1 Leontopithecus rosalia | reverse complement strand
GGAGAAATGCCAGATATGGGTGAGGGGGCAGAAGGCAGCAAAACACACTGCCACGTGTGTACCTATGCAACTATCTTGCATGTTCTGCACATGTACCCCAAAACCTAAAATGCAATAAAAATTAAAAAAGAAAAAAGAAAAAAAAAATCAAACCAGAAACCTTTTCACGTGTAAGTCCTAAAACTGTAAACCAGAATCCTTTCATTTGTGATTCCTGAAACTGTAAACCAAAACCTTTTCACACCTGCATCTACCTGAGGCTATTTTTTTTTAATACGAAGAGTATACTCTAAATAACCAGAAAAGTATAGGATGGTAAATAAGCCAGTAACGTTGTCATTTATTATCATCAAGTACTCTGTACTGTACACAATTGTGTATGCTACACTTTTATCCAACTGGCAGCAAAGTAGGTTTGTTTACACTAGCATCACCACAAACATGTGAGTAATGTCTGGCACTACCATGGCTATGTATGACGTCACTACATGATAGAAACCTTTCGGTCCCATTGTTTTGCCTTTTTGAGATGGAGTCTCAGCTCTGTTGCCCAGGCTGGAGTGCAGTGATGCAATCTTGGCTCACTACATTGGCTCATCTCCTTCCCAGATTCAAGCAATTCTCACACCTCAGCCTCCCAAGTAGCTGGAACAACACATGCCACCACGCCTGGCTAATTTTTGTATTTTTAGTAGAGACTGGGTTTCACTGTTAGCCAGGCTGGTCTTGAACTCCAAACCTCAAGCAATCTGCTCACCTTGGCCTCCCAAACTGCTGGGATTACAGACTTGGCCACCATACCTGGCTTTTTCAGCTCCATTATAATCTTATGGGATCACCATCGTATATGTGGACCATAATTGACTGAAACGTTGCTATGCTGTGCCTGACTATAATTCTCACAACAGAAAATAAAGTCCAGAGAGGTGATGCAACTGGTATAATGTCACACATTGACTAACTGGTAGGGCTGGGGCTTGAACTCAAGTCAAATCCATTAATAAGACACCCCATGCATACAGAACTACAAAGAGCAGTGATACAAATAGTCTAATAAAATGAAGGTGCTGAGATGCTGAGAACAGATACTCTGGAGATGACCGCCAGTGGGCTGGAAACCAAGGATATCACATCAATGCGATCAGAGAATCTCACTGGATTTGCAATGGTAGTCATTTCTTACATTCCCGTGTATTTGCGGAGGAATCTGACACGTCAATGTTATTTGAAAAGCAAACCTTGCATTTCCTAGGGAAATTCTTCCCCTGTGACATCGGGGACAGCTCTGGGCCACATAAAATGTCGCAGTAAACAACTCAATATATATTTCAAACATTAATTGCCTTTCTAGACCTTGGAATTTCTCACTGAGCTCACTCACAAGTTTTATTGAGGGTATAAAATTTATTGTGTTGACATACCCTTTAAAGTGCTGAATTCATCAAGGCTAAACCAAGCCTGGATGACATTATGGAGAGTGAGTCCAAATTTTTTTTTTTATTGGAAGTTTTGTTCTACACTTCTCTTTTTACGTCACAACCCCAATTAAGTGGCTGGAAGGGGAAAAAAAATGCCAACCATTTTTAAAAGAAATGCAATGATCCTTTTCCAGGCACATTCACACAGAACTGTAATGAAGCCGCATTACCTATTCTAAGGAAGTTTGGGGCCCCAGCAACCAAACTAAATGGTGACAGTCTGTGTTTGAAACGTCTTAGTGTGACAATCCAGTGTCAGAGGGGACCCTGGAGATCCTCAGATAAAAGGGTTTTGCTATGGGACTTTTTGATTTGTTTAAAGGGAAGTTCCTTGTGACATGATGTCTTCAACTGATAATTGTTCAACATTTTGCTTCTGAAAGGCTTTGCTCAAAACTCATATGTCAACATGCTTAGCGAAGAGAATATCTTAAAATATAAAAGATCCCAACACAGAGAGAAAGGCCCAGCCTCCTGTGAAGGGCTTAGCAAAGAAAACAGCGAGACGAAAAAAGGAACAGGATGCTTTTGGAATATATTTTAGACTACAAGATGTCAACAACAAATACCATGCAAGGGGTTATAGAAACACCAGGGAAGAAATGAAGGACACAGAGGTGCCCAGCCCCCAAGGTAATAATCAGGAGTCATCCAGCAGTTTGACTCCCTCATTTACTCCAACACAATATTTATTAAGAACACTGAAGCCAAGCTGCCTGGGTTCAAATCCTGCCTCCTCCATTTACACATGACATCACTTTGGACAACTTAATTCTTCTCTGTGTCCATTTCACATCTACGAAATGATGATTATAATCACACTTTTATCATAGGGTTTTTAAAGGGTTAGCAAGACAAAGGAAGTTGGTGAATGTATAATGCTTAACTACATGCTAGACATGGGCTTAAAGTATGTGAATTATTACAAGTATGAAAGTTTCAGGCTAGGCGCAGTGGCTCACGCCTGTAAACCCAGCACTTTGGGAGGCCAAGGTGGATGGACCACCTGAGGTCGGGAGTTTGAGACTAGCCTGACAAACACAGAGAAATCCTGTCTCTATTAAAAATACAAAATTAGCCAGGCATGGTGGCACATGCCTGTAATCCCAGCTACTCAGGAGATTGAGGCAGGAGAATAGCTTGAACCCGGGAGATGGAGGTTTCAGTGAGCGGAGATCACACCATTGCACTCCAGCTTGAGCAACAAGAGTGAAACTCCATCTCAAAAAAAAAAAAAAAAAAAAGAAAGCTTCCTTGTGGACCTTACATTTTAGTAATGGAAATGATCCACTAAATGTACATTTCTTACCCCGTATGAAAGGCCTTGGGATGCCTATTTTATCTAAGGAAGAGCATTTTCATGGACACCATGGCCATCTGCCCCACTCAGTAGAGAGAGGCAAATTCATATGGACCCATAGAGGAGCATTCCAGTTTGACTGTGTAGTAGTTACCTATTGCTGTGTAGCAAATTACCCCAAAATGTAATGGTGTAAAATACGAACGTTTATTATCTCACTGTTTGTGTTGGTCCAAAACCTTGGGAGCAGCTTGGCTGGGTGCCTCTGGCCCAAGGTCACTTAGGCAGCTGTAGTTGTCAGGGCTGAAATTTCGCTTGAGGACACAACTTGAGAGGACTCACTTTCAAAGGCACTCAGGTGGATTTGGGCAGGCCACAGGCCTCTGTTCCCACCATGTGGGTCTCTTCACAGACCTGCCTCATGACATGGAATCTAGAGTGAGTGATCTAAGAGAAAGCAAGAAAGGGAATACCTAAGGTAGAAGCCACAGTCATTTTATGATCTAAACGCAGAAGTGACAGCTCATTCCTTCCGCCATATTTCTTTCTTTTCTTTTTTTGAAATGGAGTTTCATGCTTGTCACCCAGGCTGGAGTGTAACTGCATGATCTCAACTCAATGCAACCTCCGCCTCCTAGGTTCAAGAGAGTCTCCTTGCCTCATCCTCCTGAGTAGGTAGGATTACAGGCTCCCACCACCACGCCCAAATAATTTTTGTATTTTTAGTGGTGGGGGGGCCAAGTCCACTATGTTGGCCAAGCTGGTCTCAAACTCCTGACCTCAGGTGATCCACATGCCTCGGCCTACTAAAGTGCTGGGATTACAGGCATGAGCCACCACACCCAGCCTCCCTTCTGCCATATTTCATTTGCAAGTAATACACTGAGGCCTTGTGTCTCCATGCACCACTCAAACAGCTGAGCGAAACACTGGCTTTGCCAGGCTTTTTCCGAGAATCTCCAAAAAGGAACCCAAGTGATAAACACTGCGTCTCTCACAAAACTAGACAGATAGATGTCCCTTTAAAAGACTTTGCTGCCAACATATCTTTCCAGCATAAATGCACATCTTTGAGGATCACCTAATTCCCTTTACTCTGATGTTGTGCTCACCCAGCAACCTGTTGAGGAGTGATTGACAGCCCAGGGATTTCTACAGTGATCCAGCTTGAGCCAAGTACCTATCACTGAACCAGTCCCTTGGGACCAGGGCAATGGTGTTCTCTGATTGGCCAGCCAAGGGACATGTGACTGCCCTGTTGCCATGGAGTAAGGTCAGTCACAGACACAACAAAGTCATATGATCTGGAAACTGAAGGAAGATAGTGTCCCCAGTTAAAACTGGGATGACTTTGTCCAAAGATGTTGAAGGATCCTGGGAAGATGAGAAACAGATGCTGACATCACCTTGCAGTTCCCAGTATCACAGTCCCTTAAGAGGAATTTCCACACACTCAGACTGTGTGGAAGAACAGATTGTTTAAACTAGATGCCAGGGAGGGAACCTCAGGGTGTGTGAGCCACCTATTAAATATGCCGTAAGGAAAGATAAATAGGCTAAGTGCAATGACTCATGCCTGTGATCCCAGCACTTTGGGAGACTGAGGCAAGCAGACCACTTGAGCCTAGGCATTCAAGGGCAGCCTGGGCAACATAGTGAGACCCCATCTCTACAAAAAATACAAAAATTAGCCAGGTGTGATGGCACGTGACTATAGTCCCAGCTACTCAGGAGGCTGAGGCAGGAGGATGGCTTGAGTCAGTGAGGTCAAGGCTGTAGTGAGCCAAGATTTCACCACTGCACCCTAACCTGGGCAACAGAGCAAGACCCCATCTCAAAAAACAAGAAAGACAGTGGCTCACGCCTGTAATCCCAGCACTTTGGGAGGCCGAGGTGGATGGATTATGAGGTCAAGAGATCGAGACCATCCTGGTCAACATGGTGAAATCCCATCTCTACTAAAAATACAAAAAATTAGCTGGGCATGGTGGCATGTGCCTGTAATCCCAGCTACTCAGGAGACTGAGGGAGGAGAATTGCCTGAACCCAGGAGGCAGAGGTTGCGGTGAGCCGAGATCGTGCCATTGCACTCCAGCCTGGGTAAGAAGAGCGAAACTCCGTCTCAAAAAAAAAAACAAAACAAGAAAGAAAGAAACATAGTATTATTTACTGTATCTCTCTAAATAGTAGGCTCAGAGATATAATAGGCACTCAATAGATGTTTGCTATAAATGGCAGAAATCCAAGAGAAAGAGGGACCTCTTACAGATTAAAAAAGACTTAGGAACATTTATATGCTAATGTGCATGAGTCTTCATTTCTCCGGGATAAGTAATCAGATATGAGTTGGCAGGATTCTAGGTAGGTATATGTATTAGTTTGGTATTGCTGCTGTGACAAATTACCACAAACGTAATGGTTTAAAACAACAGAAATTTACTATGCTACAGTTTTAAAGGTCAGAAATTTGGAATTCATTTCACTGGGCTGCAATCAAGGCATAGGCAGACCTGCATTCCTTTTAAAAGCTCTAGGGAAGACTCATTCTCTTGTCTTTTCCAACTTCTGGAAGCCACCTGCATTCCTGGACTCACGGCCCCTTTTCCTCTTCAAAGTTAATAAGGTGGCATCTTCACATTTCTTTCTCTGGCCCTCCTGCCTTCCTCTCATAAGGATATTTATAGCTGGGCACTGTGGTTCACGCCTGCAATCCCAGTACTTTGGGAGGCTGAGAGAGGCAGAAAACAAGTTCAGTAGATCGAGACTATCCTGGCCAACATGGTCAAACCCTGTGTCTACTAAAATACAAAAAATTAGCTGGGCGTTGTGCTGCACACCTGTAGTCCCAGCTACTCGGGAGGCTGAAGCAGGGGAATTGCTTGAACCTAAAAGGCGGAGGTTGCAGTGAGCCGATATTGCGCCACTGCACTCCAGCTTGGCTACAGAGCAAGACTCAGTCTCAAAAAAAAACGAGAAAGAATATTCGTAATTACATTGGACCACACAGATAATTCGCATAATCTTTCCATCTCAAAATCTTTTACTTAATCACAACTGCAGTGTCCCTTTTTCTATGTAATATATTCACAGGTTGCAGGGATTAGCAAGTGCACACCTCTGGGAGGTGAGACATTATTCTGCCCACCAGTGTTTATTTAACTCTTTGAGAAACTGCCAAACTGTTCTCCAAAGCAGCTGTACCATATTACCTCCCCACCAGCAGTATACGAGAGGTCCTGTTGCTCCTTATCTTTACAATACCTGCTATGGTCAGTCTTTTTTTGTTTTCTTTTTTTAAGACTTTAAGTTTTGGGTTACATGTGCAGAATATGCAGGTTTGTTACATAGGTATACACGTGCCAAAGTGATTTGCTGTACCCATCAACCTGTCATCTACATTAGGTATTTCTCCTAAAGCTATCCCTTCCCTAACCACCACCCCCTGACAGGCCCTAGCGTGTGATGTTCCCCTCCCTATGTCCATGTATTCTCATCGTTTAACTCCCACTTACGAGTGAGAACATGTGGTATTTGGTTTACTGTTCTTGTGTCAGTTTGCTGAGAATGATGTTTTCCAGCTTCATTCATGTTCCTGCAAAGGACATGAACTCATCCTCTTTTATGGCTGCATAGTATTCCATGGTGTATATGTGCCACATTTTCTTAATCCAGTCTATCATTGATGGGCATTTGGGTTGGTTCCAAGTCTTTGTTATTGTGCACAGAGCCACAATAAACATACCTGTGCATGTGTCTTTATAGTAGAATGATGTATAATCCTTTGGGCATATACCCAGTAATGGGATTGCTGGGTCAAATGGAATTTCTAGTTGTTTTGAGACAAGGTCTCTCTCTGTTACCCAGGCTAAAGTGCAGTGGCACAATCTCTACTCACTGCAGCCTCGACCTCCCAAGCTCAAGTGATCTTCCCACCTCATCCTCCCAAGTAGTTGGGACTACAGGCATGCACCACCATGCTGGGCTAATTTTGTTTGTTTTTTTGTAGAGATGAGGTCTCACTATGTTGCCCAGGTTCATCTCGAATTCCTGGGCTTAATTGATCCTCCCACCTCAGCCTCCCAAAGTGCTGGGATTAGAGGCATAAGCCACTGTGCCCAACCAACCTAGCTTTTTATATTGTAGCCCTTTTAATAGTGGTATCTTATTTCTGGTTTTATTTTGCATTTTCCCGAAGTAAAGATGCTAAGTATATATTCCTGTGCTTACTTCCCATTTGTATATCTTCTTTGGTGGAGTACCTGTTTAAATCTTTTGCCCATTTTTAATTAGAGTGTTTATATTTTCTCTCCTCGGATTTTGAGGGTTCTTTGTACACTCTGGATATCACTCTTTTGTTGGATCTATGATTTGCAAATTTTTCTTCCAGTCTCTGGCTTTTTTCATTCTTCTACCAGCCCTACTTATAATAGCAAAAAAAAAAAAAAAAACAAACTGGGAATAATCCAGATATTCGCCAACAGATGAACAGACAGATACCTTGTGGTATATCCATCCAACAGAATGTTACTCAACAGTGAAAAGGAGTAAGGTATCTTATACCCAACAACATGGATAAATCTCAAACTAATTATAAGTATAAAAGAAGGTCATATAATGATCAGTACATGCTATAATATTCCATTTATACAAAATTCTAGAAAATATAAACTAATCTATAATGACAGAAAGCAAATGACTGGTGGCATGCAGCTGGGGGTGGGTGAGGTATGGGGGGAGATGGGGGAAGGAGGAATTACAGAAGGCTACAGAGAAACTTTTGGGGTGACAGAAATGTTTATTATCTTGATTGTGTTGATGGTTTCATGGTTATAAACATAGAGCAAAGCTTATCAAATTGTACACTTTAAATATTGTGTGCCAATATTAAAAATATTGTGTGCCAATATTGTGTGCCAGACAAAAATAGAGAAAAAAGGATAAAAAGGAGTGAGCAAAGTCTCCAAGAAATATGGGACTATGTGAAAAGACCTAATTTACGTTTGATAGGTGTACCTGAATATGATGAAGAGAATGAATCCAAGTTGGAAAATACTCTTCAGAATATTATTCAGGAAAACTTTCCGAATCTAGCAAAGCAGCACAACATTCAACCCCAGGTAATACAGAGAACACCACGAAGATATTTCTCAAGAAGAGCAACCCCAAGGCACATAATTGTTAGATTCACCAGGGTTGAAACGAAGGAGAAAATACTAAGGGCAGCCAGAGAGAAAGGTCAGGTTACCCACAAAGGGAAGCCTTTCAGCAGATCTCTCAGCAGAAATTCTACAAGCCAGAATAAAGTGGGGGCCGATATTTAACATCCTTAAAGAACAGAACTTTCTGCCTAGAATTTCATATCCTGCCAAACTAAGCTTCACAATTGAAGGAAAAATAAAATCTTTTATGAGCAAACAAATACGCAGAGATTTTATTACCACCAGGCCGGCTTCACAAGAGCTTCTGAAAGTAGCATTATACACAGAAAGGAACAACCAGTATTAGCCTTTCTAAAAATATGCCAAAAAATAAAGAGCATCAACATAAATAAGAATTTACATCAACGAATGGATAAAATAGCCAGTTAACATCAAATGGCAGTAACCCTAAATTTAAGTCAACTAAATCCCCTAATCAAAAGATACAGCCAAAACCTAATGGTATGCTACATCCAGACCCATCTCACATCCAAAGATACACAAAGACTTAAAGTGTTGGAGAAAGATCTACCAACCAAATGGAGAGCAAAAATAAATAAATAAATAAAAAGCAGGAGTTGCAATTCTTGCATCTGATAAAATAGATTTCAAAGCAACAAAGATATAGTGATAAAAGGATCAATGCAACAATAAGAGCTAACAATCCTAACACCCAGATACATAAGACTCATGAAGAGATTTAGACTCAAGGAGACAGAAAATTAATAAGGATATCCAGGACTTGAACACAGATCTGGAACAAGTAAACTCAATAAATATTTATAGAGCTCTCCATTTTAAATACACAAAATATACATTCTCCACCTTAAATACATAAAATATTGATCAGCCATTATTAATACCCATTTTTAGAATAAAGCTACACTCCCATTCTCTCTCCCTCTTTTTATTCCTCTTTCTTCCTCTCCTTCACTCCTTTTTTTCTTTCTTTCTAAAAAAAAAGAGAAAGAAAAAAATATTGTGTGCCAATTATACTTCAACAAACCTATTATTTAAAAAGGAGACTTAGGAGACTTACTAACTAAATGCAATGCCCAGATCTTATTTTGATCTGGATTGAAAGAAAGCAACAATAAAAAAACATGTCATGGAAATCTAGACACTGACTGAATATTAATGATTTTAAGGAATTACTGTTAATTTTAAAATCAGGTCACCTTAAAATGTTTTAGTCCTTATCCCTCAGAGATGTGTATGGAAGTATTAGCTGATAGAGTGATAGGATGCCTAAGATTTCCTTTCAAAGAATCTATGCAGGGTGGTGGGAGGAAATGAGACAAGATTTGCTGTGTGCTGATAATTGTCAGTACTGGGTGATGGGCACCTGGGGGTCATTATACCATTCTCTCTAACTTTGTGTACATTCCCAAACTTCCATCCTATAAAGCTGAAATGTTTAAATTTCTTTTTTAAAAATGTTTGTTGGATGAATGATACAAGAAGGCATATTTTGACTCAATACATGATTGATGCATTCTAAAAACAGCACCTTTCTGAAAGCAGAATAATCTGCCTTAGGATGCAGTCACTTGGCTGGAGTAGAAAAAAAAAAAAGGAAAGATTCAGATGCCAGAGGACCATTGATGAGGGATGATACAGGTATGGTCCATGATCTACGACCCGTGGGTCAAGTCCAGCCTGCCTCCTGCTAGCCGAGAATGTTTTCTTACATTTTTAAAAGGCTGGATAAAATTGTTAAGAATATTTTCTGACATGTAAAAACTATATGAAATTTCATTTCAGGGTTCATAAAGTTTAATTGAAACACAACCACATTCATTCATTTACAGATCGTCTCTGACTGCTTTCAAGTTAGAACAGCAGAGTTGAGAAGGTGCTACAGACTCCGCATGATCCACAAAGACTGAACTAGGTACTATCTGGTTCATTACTGAAAAATTCTGATTTCTGATATAGGAGAGCACCTTGAACCCTGAAGGTATTTTCCAAAATAGACTCCACTCCAGAGAAAAAAAAGGTGAGTGGAAAAAGCCAGACATGAATGAGTCTATCTTTCAGCTCTCTCTCCCTAATAGGGACCCCAAGGATGAGGGGAAGATGTGATGCTCAGTTCTGCATGATAAACATGTGGTCATGTCTGGGAACACAGTGAGTTGAGGGTGAGGAGCTGAGTTTACCCTCCAGCCTTGGGGTTCAGTATCTTCTTGTGGACATCGTTAGAGCCAACAGATATGTTTCAAGAGCAAGGTTCAACTCTTCACCTTCACATCTGTCTGGACCACTTGTGTGTTTGTTCACTTGTTTATTACCTGTCTCCCCCAACTAGAACATAAACTCCATGTGGACAGGGGCTTGATCTGTCCTGTTCACTGCCATCTTGCATGTCTGGAGCAGTGCCTTGCATATAGTAGGTTCTGCATCAATGCAGGCAGAGGTAATAAATTGACTGCGAAGGAAGCCTCATCAAATCAAGAATGAGTGCCAGTCATGGCACTGAATCTCAGAGATAGAAAGTCATTTTTTTTTCTTCCACAAGGAAAACTATCTTTATTCCCAATTGAGGCGGCTTCACGTTGTCTAAATATAACACCTAGAAATAGTGCAATATGAGTGTTGAGGGAATTTTGCCTACTTAGATTTCTGTGCAAGTTAGAAGTTCAGCTCCTATTCTAGAAGGCAGCCACTGCTCAGAATTCTGCTGCATAATATACACACTTCTCTTCTTTGTGACGAAGAGTGATATACACTGATTCACTGTGTGACCCTGTGCGAGTGACTCACCCTCTCTGTTCTTCATATCTGTAGAAATGGGGGAACTCCATGAGGTTAATGTGAAGATCAAATGAGATAATATATGTGAGATGTCTGAGAACAGTGTCTGTCACCAAAACAACCTGGATTTCTTCCCTGTTCTCAGTGATACAACCCTTCTCCATGCTCGTTATAGAAAAGCTTTGGGCTCATCTCAGCAGTATTCACAAGATCTAACATGCGAAAACTACGTGTCCATCAACAGACACATAAACAAAAAGTGATTTGTCCATACAATGGAATATGAATCAGCCATAAAAAAGAATGAAATTATGACACAGGCTATGGCTTGTAGAACCCTTGAAAACATTATGTTAAGTGCAAGAAGCCAGGTACAAAAGACCACAGAGCACATGATTTCATTCATATCAGATACCTAGAATCAGAGAATTCACAGAGACAGAGAAAAGATGGGAGGTTACCAGGGGCTGAGGAGAGGAAAGTACGTATGGAATGGCCGGCACAGTAGCTCGCGCCTGTAATCCCAGCACTTTGGGAGGCTGAGACAGGTGGATCACAAGGTCAGGAGTTCAAGACCAGCCTGGTCAAGATGGTGAAACCCCGCCTCTACTAAAAATATATAAATTAGCTGGGTGTGGTTGCAGGTACCTGTAATCCCAGGTTGCAGTGAGCCAAGATCACACCCCTGCATTGCAGCCTGGGCCACAGAGTGAGACTCTTGTCTCAGAAAAAAAAAGAATGTGTGGAATGACCACTTAATTGGTTCAGAGCTTCTGTTTGGAGTGGCAAAAAAATTTTGAAATTGATGGTGGTGATCAATAAGTTTGATGACATTGTGAATATACTTAACACCATTGAATTGTACGTTTTTTCATGGTTGAAACAGTAAATTTTACATTGTATGTGTTTTGCTACAAGAAAACAAAAAAAGGCTTTGGAGATTGAGGTGCTATGGAAGTACAAAATGCTGATTCAATGAATTGAAGCCAGAATTCCTGGATTAGAATCCCGAT
This sequence comes from Leontopithecus rosalia, assembly GCA_028533165.1. Classification (NCBI taxonomy): domain Eukaryota; kingdom Metazoa; phylum Chordata; class Mammalia; order Primates; family Cebidae; genus Leontopithecus; species Leontopithecus rosalia. The sequence goes on along the minus strand of JAPYYA010003857.1, from coordinate 656 downwards.
TCTGCTAACTTTGTGAATTTGGACAACCTTTGATCATCCTATGCCTCAGTTTCCTTATATGAAAAGGGGGACAAAACATGTTTATCTCCCACCTGTTGTAAGTTTCAAAAGAGCTCGTTAATGTAAAGCACGCAGAAGCAAGCCTGCATACAGTAAGTGCTCAAGCAATCCTAGCCAGTAGTAAGAAGGCTACTACTGGTAAGTGATTCTATCCACACATACTCTTAGAACAGGGATTCTCAACTTACACACTATTGACATTTGGGGCTGGATAATTCCCTGTTGTGTGGGACTGTCCTATGTGAGGTAGGACATTTAGCGGCATCCCTGGCCTCTACCCATTAGATGCCAGTAGTCCACAACTTCTCCACAAAGTTGTGACAATCAAAAATGTCTCCAGACATTGCCAAATCTCCTTTGAGAAGCCAAAGTGCCCTTGCTTAAAAACCACTGTCTTGGCTGGGCGCGGTGGCTCAAGCCTGTAATCCCAGCACTTTGGGAGGCCGAGGCGGGTGGATCACGAGGTCAAGAGATCGAGACCATCCTGGTCAACATGGTGAAACCCCGTCTCTACTAAAAATACAAAAAATTAGCTGGGCATGGTGGCGCGTGCCTGTAATCCCAGCTACTCGGGAGGCTGAGGCAGGAGAATTGCC